>JASANB010007211.1:0-20000 GCA_030248155.1 Sabatieria punctata
ACAAAACCAAAAAAATTAGAGCACTGTGCCGAGTTACCAGCTTTAAAACAAACTGCATAAAATATATTGAGTTTATTGATTTTAAACTGTTAGAATGACCAGCATACCGTAGCATACCACTAGATGACAGGAGGGCTGGGCCGATCGACCGGCACAAGGGCCCTCCCCTTAAAAAACTTGATAGATCCGTTGCAGCCAATTTAGTACGAAAGTTTTGGGAGGATGAAGCATTTACAACGTTCTAGGTAAGTTGTTCCAAATCGGAACAACTCGACTCGCGAAGAAGTTTTTGCGCAGTTCTTGTGACGAGTATGTGTAACGTATATCTTAAAGTTATGCACCCTAGTGCCCTTGGTCGGTGCCCAGGTAAAAAAGTGTTCCATCGGCAAATCCAGCAGGCCACTGACCATCTTAAGAGTCTGTCTCGATTCTGATCGAGTCTTGGCGTCAAGTTGAAAATCGAACTTTTGCGTAGAGACCTAAGTGCGACTAATAGGATTCATGAGTTATGTTAAACCTGCAAAGGGGTTATAGATTCGACGCTCCATTCCAGAGATACAGCCGCCAAAAATCGGTCCGCTGAACTATGGGACCAAAATTCTCAACTCCGAATTCTCTTTGTACCAATTCACAGAGTTAGGTCTAAAAAATTGGGGAGTTTAGGTAACTTTTTGGAGTAGTTTAAGCATTTTTTTGGTCCAAAATTATTTTGGGAATATAAAAAATTTTTTGCCACCACCTTTGGCCGGCCATAGCTCGTCTCGAACCCCCCCTCACACAGTTTTTTTTATTTCTGAATTTTGTGGTGCCATCAATTTGCCAGACTATGGTGTAAAGCATTTTAGGCTGTGACCCGACATTCGCGAGATATCTGTTTCGAATGGCCAAAACCTGCGTGCAGAATTTGCTAGTTTTGCAGTACAATAAAAGCTACGATGCCGGATTTGACTTTTATCATAATATGAGTTGGGACTAAAAAATTGGGTGATTTTAGGTAACTTTTTGAGTAGTTTAAAGAATTTTTTGGTCCAAAAAAATTATTTTTGAGTAAAATTTTTCTTTTTTAGTGACCACCTTTGCCGGCCCTAGCTCGTCTTGAACCCCCCTACACAGTTTTTTTATTTCAGAATTTTGTAGCGCTATCAATTTGGTCAGACTATGGTAAAGCATTTTTGGGCTGCGACCCGAGATTCGCGAGATATTCGCCTCCGAATGGCCAAAAACCGTGCAGAATTTGTTACGGAAGCTCTTGACAGTACAAAGCTACGATGCCGGATTACTTTATCAATAATAGGGTAGAGTTGCGACTAAAAAATTGGGGAATTTAGGAAACTTTTTGAGTAGTTTAAGCATTTTTGTCCAAAATTATTTTTGAGTAAAATTTTTTTTCAAAAGTAACCACCTTTTTCGGCCTTCTAAGCTTGTCTGGAACCCCCTACCACATTTTTTTTTTGTTTCAGAATTTTGTAGCGCCATCAATTTAGCCAGTCTTGGTGTAATGCATTTTGATCTGCGTCCAGACAGTAGCTTTGAGAACTTCAAAACTAGCAAATTCTAAACGGTTTTGGCCATTCTGGAGGCAACAATATCTCACGAATGTCGCGTAGTCGTAGCCCAAGTGCTTAACACCAAAGTCTGGCAAATTGATAGCGCTATAAAATTCTGAAATAAAAAACTGTATAGGGTGTTCCAGATGAGCTAGGCTGACACGTAGGAATGTAACAAAAATTTTTACTCAAAAATAATTTTGGACCAAAAATTCTTAAACTACTCAAAAATTTACCTAAAATCCCCAATTTATAGTCCCAACTACTGTTACAATGAAAGTAATCCGGCATCGCAGCTTGTGTACTCGCAAACCATACATGTAACAGGTCATCCGCCGATGGGGGGAGAGGGGTTGGGGGGCGTGGGGTCTGGCGCCGCCGGGGGGGGGGGGGTCTGAGCCAAAATTTTGGGGGAGGGGTGGGCACTAAAAACGCTCAAAAATCGAAAAAATCGCATTTTTTTTGGCTAAAAATTGCCAAAAATCGCAATTTGGGCTGAAATAAAGCAAAAAAGTGCTGTTTTGTAGGCGATTTTGGCAATTTTTGTGAAATTGTAAAAAATTGCAAAAATTTGCTCAAAAATTTACTTGCCAGAAAAATCGGGGGGGGGGGGGGTCGGTGAAATCGTGTCGGGGGGGGGGGGGGGGGCATCCGGGGGCTGGCCTATTTCGGGTGGGGGGCAGACCCCCCCTGTTACATGTGCAAAACTAGCAAAGTCTGCATGGTTTTGGCTATTCGGAGGCGAATATCTCACGAATGTCGGGTCGCAGCCCAAAATGCTTTACACCATAGTCTGGCAAACTGATAGCGCTACAAAATTCTGAAATAAAAAAAACTGTGTAGGGGGGGGGTTCCAGACGAGCTAGGACCGGCCAAAGGTGGTCGCAAAAAAAATTTTTACTCAAAAATAATTTTGGACCAAAAATTCTTAAACTACTCAAAAAGTTGCCTAAAATCCCCAATTTCTTAGCCCCAACTCTTATTGGTACGAAAGAAATTAGAATTGAGAATTTTGGTCCCATAGTTAAGCGGGCCGATTTTTGGCGGCTTGTATCTCGGGAATGGAGCGTCAAATCCATAAACCCTTTGAAGGTTTAACATAACTCATGAATGCCTCTTAATACACCAACGCACAGGTCTCTACGCAAAAGTTCGATTTTCAACTTGACATAGGGATAAGGGCGGAGACTCGATCGAATCAGAGACTGACTCTTAAAGACCATAATTAAGTCTCGCACAATTCGGCGTTCCTCTAATGATTTCATTTTCAGGAGAGCTAGACGCTTGAGATATGAATAAAAAACAGTGTACTTTGTTTCATTTCCATTTCGTAGCGTCGATCGACGTGCTCCTTGAACCGTCGCGCCTCTTCCATATCGGAAAAGTTGAGGCCAAACACGCATTTGTCGCCTTCGAAAGTGAGGAAAAATGCAAAGCCCGGCGCCGTTTTGGCCCGAAAACCGTCGTAGCTGAAAATGAGGATTTTTGCAGAGGCTATTTGTAGCAAGAAACACTTACAGTCGCTGTTCCCAAATCATGTCCCGTCTGAGTATGTCATAGAGTCTGAGAAAGTAACACCGCTCACTGTAGTCTTTGACCAGACAGATCACTCCTATATTCATCTTTCGCCATCTGTTTGGGTCCATATCGGCAGCCAGCAACTGAACCACCCCTGCCGCTAGCGTCTAAAGACAATTAGAACGCTTATTATTCCACTTTCCCGAGTCACACTCGGTTGCAGCAAAATTGGGTAGCGCATTATACAGAGTACCTAATACAATCAGGCACTAATAATGCCGTATTAGGCAGATATCTGCACCATATTTGGTATTCAAATTTCATTACATTATGGCACCGGCAACAAGTCTTTTTGCTGTCCTGCCGTTTCTGCAAATGTTAACCAAATTGAAATAAGCTAAAACTTGGAAAGTGTGTGTTGGAATAGCGAAAATTTTTATGTTGAAATTTGGTGCACCAGGCTTGACCCATTCGTAAAACTGAAGATTTTAGGGAAATCGGGTAACCTAACCATCTATAGAAATACCGTTAAAAATGAAAACATTCGCAAACGTTCGTCAAATAAGCGACATGGCCGTTTGTAGCGAGTAATTTTTTGGAGGCCTCTGACCGACTTGGGCCTCATAACCAAAGTTGCAGAAAAGGCCAAGCTCAGGACTGGCTGGGGTGAACCTAAACTGTGCTATGTCTCTGAACAGTAATTTGCGCAACACGAAAAATAACCTTTTTCCTTAATTGCGATTAGGGACAGACCGAATCCGATCGGAACTAGCAGTTCCGATTCCGAAGTCAGAGGTCTCGGAATTATTCGGAACTTCTGTTAAATTTTTAGGAACCGAACACCATTTCTTGCGTACTATTGCGCGTCTTTTGTGCTTAGGAAACTTCAGTTGCTAATTTCACATCTTTTTCAAGACTGCATCAATCTCATTCCCAACTCAATGCATAAAATTTAAGTGATAGAACACCCTGCGGTCTAGTTAACGCTCTCCAAATCTCAGCTCACTTGGCGAACAATTTCGAAATTGACAGCTAAGAAATTGTTTCCATATATAGGCATTGAAATTACCCGATTTCACATATTCATGAATTTCTCAGGATTGGCTCAGGCCTGGTTGACCAATCATTTTTCGGACACCCTGTTTGGATAAAATTTCGGAAGCCGGGTCTCATCGGCCCCTCGAGTCCGCTCGCGCGGCCTTTTTCCGGGTCCCCAGCCAGGCGGCGGCGGGCCGTTATTACACAAGGTCAGTGGCCTGGCAGAGCTTACAAGACGGCGGGATTATCGTATTTGCACAGTAGAGTGTAATGATGAGCAATAAATAAAGTCTATACAAAAATATGTTTGAGTTGAGACCTTTCCCTTAGAGAAGTTGACCAATTAAAACAATTAGTCCTTAATGCACTGTCTCTCTCTGAAGTATAAATAAGTCACCTGACGGTTCTTTTAGAGAATACTTTTAGCACGTTTTAGGTAATAATCAGGCTAAAGATCGCTATTTTAAGCTGCCAAACAGCGCTTTAAAGCTAAAGATAGCTATTTCAAGCTGCAAAAACAAGAGAAAAGTGACAGAAAAGGCCTCTAAAAACATCAATTTGTCTCAAATATCAGCAGCGGAACCACCAAATTTCGTTTACCAACCGCCATTCAAGCAGATTTTAAGCTAAAAATTAGTGATTTCTGAGCCAGTTTATTCGTACTGGAGCTGCTGCCAGTACTTGTATCTTGGGTCGGGAATAGGGTCCCAGTAGCCTGTAGTCTTTGGCGATAAACTAGCGCAATCATAGGCCTTAAGCAAACCGCAGGCGTCACCCGGCTCAAGAACCCACGAAATTCAGACCAGTTCAAAATTGCCCCGGTTTACCCTACACACCATACATGTAACATGGGGTCTGCCCCCACCCGACTTGACTGGACCAGGCCAGACCCCCCGAATGGGAACCCCCAGACGATTTTTCCGGCCCCCCTCCGATTCTCTGGCAAGTAATATTTTGAGCAAATTTTCGCGATTTTTTTGGCAATTTTAAACACAAAAATTGCCGAAATCGCTTGTAAAATAGCACATTTTAGCTGTATTTGAGCCCAGATTAGCGATTTTAGACGATTTTTAGGAGAATAATCCGACTTCTGAGCGATTTTAGTGCCCAACCCCCTCCCAAAATTTGGGCTCAGACGCCCCGACCGGCGCCAGACCCCCAACCTCCCTTCGGGGATGACCTGTTACATGTATGCTACACACAGTGCGTACGCGCCGACTACTAATGCCGTAAATTCATTTTTGTAATTATTGGTTTATATAGTGGGGACCCGGATCCCGAAATGTTATTGATTACGATTCTTAGTGATTTTGGGGACAGCACAGCGCAGCAGAATCGGGATTCATTATTTCATTTGTTCAGAAGGATTAGAGTCATACATGTAACAGGGGGGTCTGGAGGGTATGCCCCCACCCGACTTAGGCCAGACCCCCCGGGATGGGGACCTCCCGCCCACGAGGCGATTTCGGCGACCACCCGCCTCCGATTTTTCTGGCAAGTACATTTTTGCAATTTTTTACAATTTCACAATTCCAGACAAAAAAATTGCCAAAATCGCCTGCAAAACAGCACTTTTTAGCTGTATTTCAGCCCAAATTAGCGATTTTTAGCCAAAAATTGCGATTTTTTCGATTTTTGAGCGTTTTTAGTGCCCAACCCCCTCCCAAAATTTTGGCTCAGACCCCCGGCCGGCGCCAGACCCCCCGAACCCCCTACCCCCTTCGGCGGATGACCTGTTACATGTATGATCAGAGGTCAGATAGATAGAAAGAACCCTATCGACGTGGGTTCTCTCTCAGATGAGTGGGCTCCTTTAATCAACCGACAGACAGATAGTGCAAGAGAGTCAGTCCACTTACATAGCTGTTCTTGGCCAGCAAAGAGAAGAGACAGTTGTTTTCGTGCTCATTCAGCAGTCTCGATCCTTTGTTATCCGGCCTCGGTCTACTGCGAGTCCCGCGATTATTGATTGGCTGTCCGTTCTGCTCCATCCTATCACTGCTGTGTGCTCAACCACTACACTAAACTAATTAGAATTAGCCGGCATTCCTTTTCACCTACTAAAACTTTGAGAAAAAGAGAGAGACTTTTTTGTGACGAGTGTAAGTAACTTTCAGTTTCATATAGCACCGCCGCGCCATTAAAATTGATAAGCAAAGCACTGTGCGTAAACGCACCAGATATTTACGTCGCGTTAGTTAGTGTCTAATACGAGCAACACGAGTTCCAACGCAAACTTGAACTCCCAATTGAACCTTCCTGTACGTACTACTCCTTGTCTGTCACAACAAAGGCAGTTAACAGTAGAGTGCGAACAATACCTAGAAAACCCAATACCCCAATACCCAATACCCAATACCAATACCTGAGACCCCCAATACCCCAATACCCAATACCCAATACCCAATACTTGCGTAGCTGGGCCAAAAATTGCATTTCACTGGACAGGTACATTCCAGTTGTGCACAAAAGATTTTTGGCACTGCAATTAAAATTTTTAAAAGGCTTGGTTGGGCCGCTGCCCAAGCAGGGCGAGAAAATTTTGAAAAATTAGCCTTTCAGAAAGCATTTAGAAGCCATTTTGGGCGTAAAATTAGCAGAAATTATCAGTTTTGGTAATTAATATTTCGTAACTCAGTCGTGTTTCTTACTTCCGGCGAATTTTTTCCTAACTCTGCCGGAAATTGTGTGCACCACCACAATAGACATGTGTACGGTACCGGTACATTACGGTGACATTAGAAATGTCACCATTTTTATTTTAGATAAGAACAGAGAAATTAATTACTGGTGTAGCGCTTAGAAAAGCGTACACTTTAGGAAATTCTACTAACGTTTAGTTGATTAGGCCGTCCATAAACGACGTGGTTCCAGGGGAGGGGCGTCGGCTAAAATGCGACGATAGACGTCACACCAGGAGATGGAGGGGTGAGCAAAAAACGACGTCACGTTTTTCGGAATTTTAGAGAACTTTGATTGCATTATTTTCAATTTAATTATACTCTGTCAAATTTTTCTACATACAGAAAAGCTTCCCAGAGTGGTTGTAGCGATCTATTCAATTGATTGTACAGTATGGTAACAAGAAAACATGACAGTACTGTATGTACTGCACTTTTATCGGGAGGGGGTAAACCGAAAACGACGTCGCCTTAGGGGAGGGGGTTCCCAAGAAACGACAAAAAGCGATTTTGGGGAAAAGGGGCCCCGAAAGATCGGGATTTTGGATGGATGGCTCCTTAACGCCAAAAAAGCTTCCTAAACCGAATCATCGATCAACTTTTTCGATTTTTTCAGATCAATTTTTCAGGTTAACAACGATTTTTCTCTATTTTTACTTGTCCCAATTAGTAGTGGGTATTGGGGGGTAAAAACCCCAATACCCAATACCTGGAAAACACCCCAATACACCCAATACCCAATACCAGTTCGCACTCTAGTTAACAGGATGCGTACGATACATACCACCACACACTATGACATCCCCATAAAATGGGCCGGAAAAATGGGTTGAGATAGTCAAAATCTGAAAAATTGGAGGTTAGCCTACAGATTCTAGTGGGTGATTCCAGGAAGACAAGTCGGCTTCAGGTGGGTGGGTGGTGGTTGGTTGCAGGGGTCGAACCCAAGTAGGGGTGGGCAATCCCTGGCCCATGTATGGACGTTTCATTAAAAAATCCCTAAACTTAGAAGGTGCCTCCTTTCAACGTATTCCGCTAAGAACCTGAATGTACAAAGTGCGACCAGTGAGTTTTATTTCAATAATGCCTGCTAAAAAGTTTACAGCATTCTATGTATCACAGTGTTAGGTCGGTGTCAGTCGATTGGATAAACTGGCTCAACCGAGCAAAGATAGGGCTTAGGAGTGAGAGTGATTCCTAGCTGTCGTTTCAACGACGGCAGTTCCGAATTGGGCGGGATGGACAGCTTGTACCGGTGCAGCAAGTTGGCGAAGATCAGGAACAACTCCATCTTGGCCAAACTTTCGCCCAAACACATGCGCTTCCCTATGCCGAACGGCATCAGATAGTCGCACTTTTTCAAAGAGCCAATCGAGGTCAGGAAACGCTCCGGCCGGAAAGCGTCGGCTTGTTCAAAATACTCCTCGGAACAGTGCAGAAAGGAGGTGAGCGGACAGACCACAGTGCCTTTGGGCAGTCGGAACCCGGCCACTTCCGTTTCTCTGGTGGTTTTGTGTGGCGGACTCATCGGCAGAATGTTGGCCAAGCGCTGAATTTCCTGAAATATTTGGTATTTATGTGTAATTTCGTTGTTTCTTCAAGAGTTACTTGTATAGTTGCAACGGTGTAAGGTAGGACGGCTCTGTCAGACATTCGAACTGGCCGCTGTCCGACAACTGACTCCAACTCCAGTCGTACTTTCGCCTGAATTTCAGGAAACCGAATCATGTACAGAAAGGCCCAGCGGAGCGTGTTGACAGAATTTTCCGTCCCTCCAGGCCACAAGTCGTAGCAAGCTTGTAGTAACTGCCACTCACTAAAATCTGAGCGGCTTTTTGTTCTGTGAGCAAAGTAATAATCTCGCTTTTTAGATACCTAAAATATCCCATATCTTCTTGGTTTTCAGAGCGTTTCTGTATTTCTGCCAGGTAAGCGGCAGTGTAATCGGTAGGCTCAGAACCAGAATCAGTTTGCTCTAAATGAGCGTCGATTTCTGCTTTCAGAAAGTCGAGAATTACGTCTCTTCCGCTGCGAATGCGTTGGTGCATTTGGCGAAAGTACGGTAGGTGTCTGAGCCACGGATAACAAGTCATCAATGCGCCGCGGTTACTGTACAACAGTGGTAGATGCTCAAAAAGCAGATGCTTGAGGTACGTAAATTTCGGGTCGTCCTGGAGAAATATGTACGTATTTTTTCAAAAAGAGCAGCTAATACGAATACCTTCTCAAAGGTGTACCCAAACAAAACGTCGTTGATCAAATTTCCGGCCAAAAGTTCGATGCCCAAGTCCAACGACAAAATGCTGGTGGTTTTCAGTTGCTGGTCGAGTTCCAGTTCTAGTTTGTGGATTTCTTCTAGTACGCGCTGTTCCAGAGGAGCTTTTCCCAAACCGAAGTCTCTCAGAACATGCAGTGTGAACCGACGTTGCTCCTTCCAACGCGGACCGTCGCACATCAAAATACCGTATTCTGCTCCTGTCAGACAGAAACCACTGTACATAGTGCAGTAGTTAGTACTGTACGTACTGTGCTGTTAGTACTGTTGTATGGGATTTTCAGGAATCGGTTCGGTATGGGTAGGCATCTTCGGTATACCAAGGAATCTGTTCCGTATGGGTATAGGTATTCGAAAAAATACCGGTATTACCGGTATATAATCGGCGTTTCCTTAAAATGTTTTGCAAAGTCAAAGCACTGAATATCCAAGATCCAGAGCCAGTGGCGTATCCAAGGGGGTGTAGGGTGTGTACACCCCCCTTTGCGGTGGAGGTAGGAAGAAAAAGTCTGTCAAAAATATAAGAAACTAATGAATTATGTACTACAACTGTCTATTTTGTGCTCAGAATGCCTTCTAAATGCGTTTTTGAAGGCCAAATTTTCAAAATTTTCTCGCCCTGGTCGGGCAGAAGCCCAACCAGGCCATTATAAACTACTATTCTGTTAATTTTAAGCTCGGAATGCGTTTTAAACGCGTTTTTGAAGGCTAATTTTGCTAAATTTTCTTACCCTGGTTGGGCAGCGACCCAACCAGGCACATTCAAAATTTTACACCCCCCTTTCCAAAATCCTGGATACGCCACTGCTGGATACGCCACCGTCCAGAGCTAAGGATTTATGGATTTTCAAGGTCAGAGGTTAGGAAATTTATCAAAAGCAATGGGATTTATAGTTTTTAGCAATATTCTGAAATTAGTTTTAGTTCCGCTCGAGTAAAAATTGCTTCTATAAATAATATTGGCTAAGAGAAATGTTTCCATGTGTATCATAGGTTTAGGACCTGCCAGTATACCTAGAGACTTTAAAACGAACAGTGACCACATCAATGTAGGTACATGCAGATTTGATTAATAAAGAAGCAAAGTGAAGGAAATAAAACGATGCTATAGCTTTCTAGTAATAAGTTACTTTGTTGGGAGAAGGGGAAGGGGTAGGGTGAGAGGACCAAAAATCATTCAAATTCGATATTGTGGAAGCATATCGAGAATAGAATGAACTTCCGCGTCCGGAAAGATAAAAATTGCACTAAACTGGATGAAAAATACCGATTCCAAAATACCTGGGTATTCCAAAAATAGTATACTTGTATGGGTATTTATTATAATATCTGGAATCGGTAGGTTTTTATTGGGTAAGTATTGGGATTATATAAAAATAGCCAATTTTCGGTATGGGTTCAGTATACCCAATCAACAGTAATTAGTACATAAGTTTTTACTACAGCAAAGCGCCACGGGTGCATTTGTTCAAATTGTTTCTGACGTACTCAGTTGAAAAACGAGACGTGTAGGTTTTCTCTTGGGCCATATACCCAGGTACTCGTAAAAATATATAGCCATTGTGCCTCCTGGAACGTGTTTGGGGAAATCCGAACTTTACTTACCCTTCTTCGAAAATAACAATAAAATGCTAAAACATACCGTTAAAATAGTGAGTGAGGAAGTTTCTGTCTCTGGCTCCGTAGGCCTCTGGTTCCCTAATTAAAGTTTGTCTGATTAATTCGTAGTCGCAAATCAGAACGTGTGGTTTGGGGCCGAGCCAGATAGTAAAAACGGGCCCGTATTTGGCGCGCCAACGTCTCATGATGTCGTAGAGATCATCTCCATTCAGAATCGTAGGTACGTTCCCGGCGAAAGGCAGTGGTAGCGGACCAGGAGGGAGGTGTTTCCGTCGCAAATAGAATTGATAATAGAAGAAATATGCCAACAGTACTATGAGGAGAAACCAGGCCAGCATTTTTATTTAGCAGGGAACAAAATAAAGGTGTAACTGTAAGTAAAGAATAGAATAGAATGAACGGTGCCGGTAAAACAGGATGGGTAGATTACAACCTTGGCCTGTACGTGACAAACCAGATTAGGACAAGTTTGGCGTTCGATGTCATTCTGTTGCGTCTGGAGGTCAGGCGGCGCGGCCTTTTCTAAAGTTTTACTGAGATTTTCACGCCTTGCACCACTGGATGCACTCGTTATAAACCAAACATTTCCATAATATACGTACACGTACAGTCTACACACACTGGACACACAGATCGTTGTCAGAAATTTTAATTAGCGTTTTTGTCTCCATTTTTCCCATTTGTATTGCTTTAAAAACCATGTCAGGCCCTAAGGTAAGGTACCTACGAAGCGTGTGCAACTGTGCAATGCAATGCGCTCGGTACAGAATGCAGTACCTGTGCGCGCCATACAAGCAGCTAAGTCTCTGTGTACTTAACTGACCAATTTCCAACTGCCAGCACTCAGTGATTTTTCTTTACTGTTGGCAAAAGCAAGTTGGTCCTAGACAGGTGTGATTAGCTATCTTGTTTCAATCTTATCAGTCTAATTGTGACCGGAGGCAGGTTTCTGAAACCATATAGAGTCAGTCTCTAATTACTGTTTCTTACGCATAGAGCGGCAGCTGCGGACTAAGCGTGTCCAAAAACAGCTAATTTAGTATGGCACACAAGCGCTGGCGGCTAGGCTACTCGTCAATGAGTCCCGTTTTTGCTTACTTTCTCTCACGACTGGTGAGTCGCTGCTATTTGCATATTTATTACTTCTACAGTAGACCAACTTTTTTAGAGCCTTTTAGTCCTCATCCAGTGAGAAAAAGCCCGGAGAAATTGATTGAATACTGTCAGAAGCTATAAAAATTGCATATGTTTTCAGTGAGATAACGCTCGACGCGGCTGTTTCTAACATAGCCTCGACCGAATCCAAGTCAAGCCTTTCCCTAACTGTAAAAGAGCCCAGAGAAATTGATTGAACTCACGCCACGACGTGCCCATAAAAAATGTATCCACATTGCTGCTAGGAGGCTGGACGTAATCAAATGAAGAAAATACTTCGAGTAGCTATGGCCGAAGCGGGCGAGCCGCGCAAATCTGTAAACAGAACGGTTTTCGAGAGGAACAAGTTCTTCGCCTCCACTCACCTAGCTGCCTTCGGCTTCATCCATCGTAGCAATTCGCGAATTGAAATCCTTTTCTGGTATGCTATAAACCTGGTCTTTCTCTTTCTGACTGTGCGCAATGTGGTTGACTTGACCAATCAATTCCGAGCGCAAGCTACCGTGACGGTGGTCTCGATGGGAAAACTGAATGAAACCTATAACCTGAAGCCACTTATGATGACCGCTATGTTGCTGTTGCCTGAAGTGTATCCTGAATTTGGACCGCCGCAGTTTAAAAGACCTTACAATGGAAGTCTGGAAGCCGGTGTCACTGAGCTGTTGCAGCACTGGAATTGCAGCGAGAGCGTGCTCAAATCTCGATGGCCCTTTCAGTTGTTGCCTTTATTCTCCCGCTATGCTAGCATGCTAAGTCACTGCGAACAACTGACCATTGGGTGCGGACAGGAACCGTTTCTTAATGGCTCTCTCACTAGTGGAAAGTCACTCAGAGGTGATCTTTTGGTTTCCTACAACCATTTACAGACATTTGACCTGACCAAAGCTGTTTGATTGACTGACCTGAACGGTTTGATTGGCTGACTTCTGACCTTGACTATTTGATTCATTGCCCTCTGATCTGAACTGTTTGATTGAATGACCTCTGACCTGACCAAAGGTGCTTGATTGAATGACCTCTGACCTGACCAAAGGTGCTTGATTGAATGACCTCTGACCTGACCAAAGGTGCTTGATTGAATGACCTCTGACCTGACCAAAGGTGCTTGATTGAATGACCTCTGACCTGACCAAAGCTGTTTGATTGACTGACCTTTGATCTGACCAATGCTGTCTCATTGACTGACCTATTTGACCTGATCTGTCTGATTGAGTGACGTCTGACCTGACCAAAGCTGTCGTGTCGTCTGACTTATGTAGTTGACCAGTCTGAATAAGTTGGCTCAACCATTTAATCGACGCATAATCAAGCCAGCTGACTCCCTGACTGACAGATTATTATCGAAGAAAGGTTTCTCTTGCAGCTCTAATGAATAGAATACTGACACGCACAAGAAAGTTGAACATTTCGGACAAGCAGCTAATGCGGCAGGTGGGCAACCAAGTGCTCTCTTGGGCCGGCTACCAACTTCTGGTCAGTGGCCGTAACGACTCAGCCAAAGCCTGGGAGACAAACGTTCTAGCAATGGTTTCTAACGCCTACTTCATCTTCGAACTGGTGCCGCCCGGTCCGTTCGTGGTCGGACCGTTCAGCAGTCTACGAGTCAGCTTCGACCTCAATTCCTTAGCCGAGGAACTCCGCAAGTTGAATGTGTTTGAAGAGACGGCCACAAAGGAGACCGCTCTTGAATGGTTTGAGAGCAGGACGCCCTATGTCTCTCTGGAATTTGACGAAAACAACCGGCGCAAAATGCTGGCTAGAATTAACGAATCAAACGTGTACATTTTGCAGATTTCGTCTAGTTTCAATTCGCTGAAAAAGTGAGTTTTACTACGTATCATTCGCATTTTTATAAAATGCGCTAAAGTGCGACATGCACTTCTCGCACTAGGGCGCTGATTGCATATCAGGAGACTTGACCAACCGGTCCCCAGCTGCGTTCTGTTCGGCAGGCTTGTGCTCTGACTTTAACTCAGGCTCAGGCTTTTTTAGCTTAAACAAGCAGTCATTCCGGCTAAAAAACATGGCTAAATGTGACTTTTCTTCGAAAAAAACCAGTAAAATGACGATTTTGAAGTTTTTCTATTTCTGAAAAGCACCAGGGGGAAGGTTGCCATGATGTGGAACAGAGTTTAATTAAATATCAGGTTCGTTAATTTGCCGAACTTGCTGCTAAAATCAGTATTGGCTAACAACTGCGTTGATTCAGTGCGTTGATTCCAGAAGGTGCACATTTCTTAGCTATGGAATTTTCGGTCATGTTTTTGAATTCACCAATTTTAGTGCGCTTTGAGCTACAGGGCTGCGCGTTCAGTAACTCCAATCATTCTTGCAGGTTTCAAAGCCATACTCTTTGAATTACCTAAAAGTTCCGTGGACCACAGTGGTTCTTAGTTTTTAGGTCATAAAACCAGCAACAGTTGAAATTTTCAGCAAAACTTGCATCATTTGTAATCAATTGTCATGTTAATCTTTACTGAAAATTTAAGCCAAATCGATTAAGAACTGAGCGAGAACGAAACATTAGAGTGAAGGCCAAAAAAGCTATGGGACATTTTTTATCTATACTGACTATTTATACATTTCGTGTCGAAATCCGGTCGGACTATGTTAGGCTGATTACTTGACGCTTGATTGCCAAGCCGCTCGATACCAAAGAATACATGAGCTCAAGAAATCAAGTTTATTTTAGCTGCCTCTCAAACACTACCCACGAAAATTGCACTTACAATAAGACCACTATGGAGATATTTTCGAGATGTGGCTGCTTTCCAGTATTCCTACCGATTGTCGACCCTAACCAGCGTGACAAGCCGAACATCAGTCATTGCACTCCTGAGGATTACACCGCCTGTCTGTCGGGCATCCCGTACAACATATTTGAGAGGAACGCCAAGCAGTGTCCCTCTAACTGTCGAATAGATTTTACCGACATTGAACTGCATCAGACCTTGAAAGGGGCAGCGGGAAGATTGGACATCGCTTTTACTATTCTCGACAAAGACCACCCCCGGTTCCAGGAAATCTACGCACAGACTTGGGAGAGTTATTTGGCCGAACTGGGTAACCCCTCTCAACCACCCATCTAAACTGTCTTTCTGTGCTTGCAGGCGGTACGATAGATTTCTGGCTGGGGGCCTCAATAGTCGGTCTGACCCATCTGGTCCTCTACCTTTGCAAGCAAGTGGTCTACGCGTTCAGAAGTGGCACCAAGGTACGACGACACATGGATAGGACAGTTGCCGGCATTCGCAACCACAAGGCACTTGGACACGTGACCAGTCTGGCTTTGAATGCAGGTCCCAGAAAGAGCGGAGTGGCTTTGCCGGTTGACATGTGGCGCGCTGAGATGGAGGAAACTGTGAGAGTGCTGAAGGAAGATCAGGAAAGAATGAGACTGGAACTGAATTTGTGGAAGAGAAGGGCGTTGGAGAATTCTTACCACGATTCACTAGATTTTGACAATTCCGATCCCAAACCGACACAGATATGAGTTTTAGGTTGTTGGTTTCTACGCTATTTGGATTGAGTAGACTGCGAAACCAGCGTTTTTCTGCTGTATGTTTATAGCGACTATCGATTCACTAATAAAAAGTGTTTTCAGCCATAGCTTTACCCTACCTGAATCCAGTAGCGTACCCAGACGATACAGTACTCTCTTTCAGGTGGAGGCAGGAAGAAAATAGGTAAAAAATAAAGGAAACAATGATTTTTGCACTAAAACTATTTTATTTAAACTCAAAATATCTTATAAATGGGTTTTCGAATGCAAATGTTTCAAAATTTACCCGCCCAACCAAGCCCCTTCAAAATTTATACCCTGGTTCGTTACCGATTTGGTCGTGAACTTTTGACGGGAGAAAAGGTCTGGGAATTTGAGCCTGTTTATCTTGTGTCTTCTGGTCACCACAAAAGCAGAGTTTATAAGAAAACAATCACAGTTTTTAGGCAATTTCTTCTTTGAGCTTTTCTTTTTCGCCTAAACCCACTTCTTCCATACTAGCAGAGTCGGAGCGCGACTTTTGGCAGCACAAGCCGGCACTAAAAAAGAACAATAATTAGCATAAAGCAGACCGAAGCCTCAGTCTCATCGTCACTTCGAAGACTGTCGCTCGGCGTCCTCGATGGTCTCAGGCAGCGGTTTTCCAGTAGTTTCGGGCAGAAAATAGGCCAAAATACCGGCAGTTAAAGTGAACGGACCGAAAACAAGAACCATTGCCCACTTGTTCTTGTTAACCTAAAACGTACGCATCAGCGATTTTACTGAGAACGAGGAGCACTGACCAGCCACATGGAGATATAACTGGCACTGACCGAACCTACGCGAGCCACCATAGAGCAAGAGCCAGTGGCCGTTCCGCGCAGGGATGTGGGAAACAGTTCCGGAGTGAAAATGTACATTACGCAATAGGCTGCTGTTATGGCCATTTTGCTAATGAACAGTTGAATCAGGCGCAGGAAAAATACACCTAGAAAAGCGTTAAAGTGCCTCTTGTTCCTTTAACTGCTGTTTCAAAGTTTCGAAAGAAGCAGTATGTACTTTCAGGAATGAGAGGTGTGCTGAGCAGACACAGGCTGGCGAGTAGAAAGCCGCCGCTGCAGAAAATCCGTCGCCCGACGTGGTCCAAGGCGAACAGAACTACGAACAGACCAGGAATTGCCATGGCAGCGGCGATCAGAAAGGTGAAATACGGCCCTCCGCCCAGAAAGGAGGGATTCATCTGAATGCCATAGTAGGTCATGCTAACTACCGGCCTGAAATAGCGGTGCACTCTTTAATACTTCCAAATCACGTCTGAGGCTTTTGTTCTCATTTCATTCCCCGTTTCTTCCTATATCACGAAAAACTCGAGCTCAAGTTTTGAATTTATCCAAGGCTTCTCTTCTGCTGACTATATGCTTTGTAGCGCGTTCCTGTCTTATCTGACTAAAATTGTTAAAGGTTGACATGTGTTTTGTAGATAGAGGCGGAAGACAAACTGCAAAACAGCCAGAAATAATCGATTTAGGAAGGCCCACTATCTAGTGAACGTATGAATCAACAGCCAGATAATTTTTTGTGTTTTGTTGTCTAGTTTTGTCTTATGTGATTCTTTTTTTGAATTGTTTTGGGAGAGCTACGTTAATTTCTATAATAAAATATGTACAGTACAGTATGTACTTGACTTAAACTAAACACACGTAGGAACAATGCCACATATATTTATCCTTAATTTCTCGCAATTTATGTTTTTGCACTTCAAAACAGGACAGAAAACGGAAAAAGCGATAAAGTTAGAGACTCCTAGAATATGTTCTAAGAAAAAGTAAAAGTTTTCGCATACCAGCAGAAAAATGTGATCAGTGTGCGACGTCTGATATTGGGCGTTCTGAACAGATCAAGTACACTGTATTTGGCTATTGGTTGGCCAGAAGTCTAAAAAAACAGCAACTTAGCTCAACCGAACAGTTCCCCAGTGAAGCAAGTGTTACCTGGTCGAGCTGTTGATGCCAATCGGCAGGTAAAGTGACCTTGTTGACTCTGGCTGCTTTCTGCAATATTTTGTCGGCTTCTTCGTATCTTGCTTGACTCACCAACCAACGAGGAGATTCAGGCACGATCCTGAAATTCACAGCACTCACCGATTTCTGTTGCCAGAGTGCAGTAATACATGCCAGTAATAAGTGAGCATGAGCAGAGCAGGCAGTGAGATTGCGGCCTGTAAGTAGCGGTAGTCCCTGATTCCATAAGCGGTCAGACCCAGCACAATCATGCCGACTTCGAAGCAAATATGAGTCACCACGCCGGCCAGTTTACGTTTGTTTGGACCCAGAAATTCCATCCCTCAAAAAAGCGATATTGCAGATTTTCTACAGTTGTTGTTGTTGTAGCGTTTTGTCTTTTCGGACTAGTAGTAGCCAACTGCTATAGAACAGGAAGAGACACAGTTGCGGTATACTGTGCTTCACAGATTCAGTTTGCCTTCCGTACGAACTGTACTTACCAATAACGTTGGCAATAACAAAAATTCCGGGATGCACAAATCCCAGTCCCATGCGCATTATTGCAAAGATCGGCCAGTAAGGCACAAATGCCATTGCGGTACCGCAAATTATTTGAAGCAAAATCGCTGCCACGAATATCATCTTGCGGCCAGTTCTAAAAATTAAATTAACATACTATACGTACATACAGTACCTACTGGTTGTGTAAAACAGCAATTTGTGTTAAAGACAAGCGTACCTGTCTGCAAGAAATCCAAAAAAGAAAGATCCGAAGAATTGACCAATGTAATACATAGACTGCACAACTGCTCGAATGTAGGCCCGATCGCACACGATTGTCCACTAGAACAGTTTCTATCTATCTATGTCTATAGTCAAGTCAAACATTCATAAAATTTGGAATAGCACTTGTAAGAATGTCTGTTCAGCAGGATCTGTTCATAGCAAGAATGCATAAAAGAGTAGCAAGAATGTGCCGCTCAGCGGCCGGTCGAGTGTCGATGCGCTGTACCAAAATTACTGGAGGGGTCGCGAAATTCGCGACCCCTCCAGTAATTTCGGGAGGGGTCGCGAATTTCGCGACCCCTCCAGTAATTGCGCATGCGCTTTATTGCAGCGCAACCTGATTTCTGAGCAAGAATGACGTCAACAAAATGTTTACTGATTTTCTACAACGGCAATTCATTGCATAGTTGGTGTAAGATCTTCAATCATCACAATAACTAAATGAGTGTCCAATTGCAAGGCAAGATTGCAAGATATCTGTGAAATGCATCAGGCTTTTTGCATTTGTGAATTTTTCCATTTTGAACGCAGCACATGAGCTTGGTTATGTACACATGCCACCTGCTTGCATATTCCAGCTTTTTTACCTTTCTTTCCCTTTATCATATTGCCGCAGACTTGAGAAATCAACGGCGGCAGCTATATTCCCAAAGACAGATTGAATAACCCGCTAAAAAATCAGGTTGCGCTGCAATAAAGCGCATGCGCAATTACTGGAGGGGTCGCGAAATTCGCGACCCCTCCCGAAATTACTGGAGGGGTCGCGAATTTCGCGACCCCTCCAGTAATTTTGGTACAGCGCATCGACACTCGGCCGGCCGCTGAGCGGCACATTCTTGCTACTCTTTTATGCATTCTTGGTTCATAGTAACGATCGCACTATTTTTCATTTAAAAGATTTTCGCTTGATTTCATTTAAGTGTATAATGATTTTACAATGACATTACCCTAGTAATCGCACTGTAAGTAATCTGGCTAGTGTCCCATACATAGCCGTCTTTGCAAGTTTCAATGCCCACTGACGCCGAAACCGACTGATTCGAGTCAAGGTAGGGTGTTTCGGGCCAATAATACCTTTTACAGGACTCGTCATCTTTCGGCGGCTTTATCTTCGTCTTAAACGGCGCCGACTGGTTCTCATTCTGCAGTCGGCATCTGCAAATTATAAGCTACGGTCCGGTGCATCTAGTCTGGCCGCTCACCTATGTGGCACAACGGCGGCAGTGAAAGTCCAGGACAAGGAGTGAATGGCAGTCCAAATTGTGGGAATGCAGACGAGGAAAAAGAGTATTTTTTGGTACTTGCCGAATTCGCCCAGATAACTGTGGAGTATTTGGTCAAATTTCATAATGAGACAGAGGAGTATTTGAGATTAGTAAGAGCGAGTGGTGGCGTGAGCGGCTAACACAAGAAGCAGGCCGGGTCGATAATAATATTGCTGGCACAGCTGTTGCAGCCAAACAACATTTAGGCTCAGAAGGCGCTCTTCTATCGATTGACGCATGCCCACCACATTGTTATGAGCAGTTTTACGACACACAAACAGGGTTAAACCCACAAACACCGCGCTCTGCAGGTTTAACACTGGGCGGACGTCGCAAGGTAATATTAGGCGAGCGCTACAGCGCGCACAGAGTTTTAGCTGACCTAAAATTGGGGGCTTACCTACTGTATCTCCGAGGTGGGTGCAAGCGAGACGATACGGATGGCTTACTGCACTGTTTCTTCAGTCAGGCAGGGTAATATGTTTCAAGCGATCATTGGACCCTACACCCAAGTCAAGAACTACAGTATTTGTTGAATCTATGCCTAAGCTTGATCCTAAGTTATAGGTTCACTAAACATGGGCTTGTCCAATGATCATAGTTTTCGTGAAGAATAGGTTGAATTAAAAAG
>JASANB010007211.1:25000-38516 GCA_030248155.1 Sabatieria punctata
GTTTTATTTCAACTGGGAGGAGTATTCAAGATAATAAAACTACAGCTGAAAACAGAAAATTAAGTGTGCCTGAAAGCAACATAATTATTAAGAAGCATTTTGCGAGAAAGTCAGCTTTGAGGGGGCAAGCAGGGTCATCTCACGGATCTGGCTGATATTTATATCTATTAAAATAGAGCACAGTCGAAGACCAACGGTGCATTCCCGGCCACTAGCAACCCCCTGGAACCGGAGCTACACCCCCTCCAAGTTGGGTCGGCAGCAATTTTCGGACTCATTTTAATAGCTCTGACACCCTCCATTCAAACGATTACCCTTCATTCGTTTCTTAAGCTAGGATCCCGACTCGCATATGGTTTTGTAGCTGCTTCAATGGCCTTTCATTTTCTGGTACTCCCATTTCCAGATCTTAGCTGGTTACCGAGATCTTCACCGAAAACTACGAAATTACCGCAAAATGCCACTCCGTATATTTTCGAAAAATCTTTATAACTTTTTGTGCAAAGGCCCTGCCAAGCTAATGTTCTAGCAAAAGTTAGGCATGAGTTGGCCAAACAAAATGAGCGCCCTAAAGTGTGCGGTTTGGGGGGAGGGGGTGTTTTGGCCTCTCAAAGGTGTTCGAAAAAAATTTTTTTCTGCAAAGCTTAGTGGTTAGCAAACTGTTATATGCAGTTTTGTGTGCTGGGTTCGAAAATGCATTAAGTTTAGCTAGGTTCGCTCAGGATCGGGAGAAATTGGCGTCCAAAGTTGAGACCAACCCTATTTCTTGACTGGCACTACTCGCTAGTATGAACATTAACCGCGGTGCAATGCAGTTTTTCTTATGTAGTTTTTGCTGCTGATTCCGAAAATAACTTTATTTTTGCTCTATGTTGCCTACTTTTGAAGATATCGGCATTTTTATGATTTGGGAAGAAAACGGCTGCACTTGCTATAACATGCTTGTCTGAAAGGTCACTCAATTCAGTCGCTTCTAGGGTGCAGAGCCATCTAAATTTATATCACCTAATGCAGTTTTTGCCGCTGATCACGAAAATGACATCTGTTTTTCAATCTGCCTGCTCCTGAGCTACTTATGTAATTTTTATGCCCTAGTACTCAGACAAGAAGTTATCTGTCAAATCTGGCTGGACGTAACGTGGTGTGTATCTGGTGCAGTTTTTTTTCGCTGATTCAGAATATCATCATATTTTTTTATTTCCAGAAATCCAGAAATGAAATTTTTTGATTTCCAGAATCCTGATTATCCAGAAAAAGTGGAAACGCCGGCGTGTAGCCAACGACCAGCTCTATCTCCCCTGAAAGTAATCCAAAGTAAAGGGCAAAATCCTGAACTGGGCCAAAAAATATTTTTCGACTTTTTGAATTACCCTTTAAATTCGACGCTATTCATGATAGCATGAATCAATCGGCTCCAAACTTTGCACGAATAGTTGGCATGGTAAGCATAATCTACACTGAAAATATGAGCCCAATCGGTTCAGGTACGCTATTCCACGGGTTCAAAATGTCCAAAATCACGTTTTTGGTCGTAAATACCGCAAGGGGTATCGGAGAACAAAAATACCGCAGTGGTGGTGTTTTCTACTGAAGACCTATCGATTCATCACATAAAAAGTATAGGTCAGAAAATTTCATGTTCCGCCACCCGTCTGGTTTTTATAAAAAATGGCTCTTAACTTTTCTTTCAGAACTTAAATTATTTACGGATCAAACATCGATTTTTATCTGTAAAATTTACATATGGAAGCCAAAAGCCTACTAAGAAACCCATACTTCTGCATTTTATTGATAATTCCAACAAATGGAAGAGGAAGTTTTTATAGAAGTGCTTAAATTACGCTACGTGCAAACAAAAATGCAAACAGGTGCATTAAAAACGGAACAAATAATGTACGCCCCCAACGCTCTGCGTGTGTCGTATCAAGTACGTAGTAGTGGGTGGGCCCATTAGACTGTTCAAATTTTTACGTAATTGCATCTTTCCGCAGCTATCAAGCGTTTGTTTTAACTCCTATGGTCAGCTGCCTCAACTACTGATGTGTACAAAACTTCATATCTTCTTTTCCTTTCTATTATTATCCTCAAGTAGTTTGAAAGATGCTGGTAAAGAAACTTGTCTAAATAGTACTGATATTTTACTATATAGTGTGTTTTTATTTTATTATTTACTAAATTTACTACAAATTCAGCTCTCCATTTAATTATAATTTTTATTTTACTTTGAAGCAGCTCCAAGTTTACTAATTTTACTACTATTTCAATATACGAAATTGCTGGTTATTAGGTTGACTTTTGCCTCAATTATGCCAAAAGTTTGTGAATAATTGATTTGATGCCAAATAGTTGCTGAATTTAATCATTACACAACGTTCTCCAGAGCTTGTAGAGACCAAAATCAGTTAATTTGGCTGACCCGTCTTTTATTGCAAAATTGACTAATAATTTGGCTGGAATTCACCAAAATCTAGTAAAATTTCTATTGTACAGTACATAATGATTCACATATCTCGTGGCGTGGGGTTTGGCAAGCTCAGAACTTTTTTGTTTTTGACCAAATCGACTAATTTTTGGATTTGATACTGGACATACTTCACATTTTACTGTTTCAAATTTCCGCTTGTTTCATCACGAAATGCTTGAAAACGGACAAGTCTACCGCAACCTGAAATTTCCAGCATTGGCGCTAAAAATATTTGGCTAGTCCGCGATTAGGCTAGTGTTTGATTGTTGATAATGTGGTATTGTTGCGAGTGAGTGGTGATACAACAGATACCATGGTGTTTTTCGTTTTTTTCCGAAAAAAACCGGTATTTTCCTAAGGGTCGGAAAAAGCGTAAATCGCGGAAAAAACTCAAGCTAAAATAGCCAATTTATGTCATTTTTCTATTAAAAATTGAGTTTTGCGATGTACAGTGGGGTGCAAAAGTTTAAACGCACCTTGTCCTCTTTAAGAAAAACTGACTTTTCGCTGATTTGTTGGAGGTAATCGAGAATAAGAGAGAGAGAGAGAGCAAAAAAAACTCGGAAAAGGCCTCCACTAGCGTTGAGAGTGGACTAACGCTACCAGCGGCTACAGAAAGTGATGGAAAACAATGGCGGTACGTTGAACTCCATAACTAGTGATGTAGTAGATGGAATTTGTTTAAATTTGAAATCGTAAAATGCGAACTATGTAATCCTAACATATCCAAAAATCAGCCGATTCGGTACACAAACAAAAAAGTTCTGAGCTTGCGAAATCCCACGGCTTATGTGAATCAGCATGTACTGTACATACTATTGGCGCCATTAGCAGTTAATTTAATTTAATTTTTACTTTACTATTGGCTATTCATTTTACTTTTTACTATTATTTTAATACTAGTAAAATACCACTACCTAACAGCTAAGAAATTAACTATTTATTATTTTAGAAGTTAAAATAGCGGATAAATTGCTCCACAAATACCTCCGATACTATGGAACAAAGTCTAAATTTGACTCATTAAGTAAGCGTGAATACACAAATACGATACTTTATTATTAACTGATTAATGTTATACTAACAGAACTTGGGCAACATACTCATTCAGTTGAACTCTACAAAGGTCAGCGTGTCTTGTACAAATTACTTGAAGAAATGAAAAGTAAAATTTAGTTGCTCATTCAATGAAGTTTTATAATTTTAACAGTTCAGGTATTTTGGAGAAAACGGTTCAGAAAGCTGTCGAAACAAGCACAGAAAGATGGGACAGCGTTGACGATAACTTACTTGGATTGGGGTTATTTGTATAGCATGCAGAAATAATATATACCGGTATATATCTTCAAACTTGCTTGAGGTGAGCGTGTATTCAAGAGGGCTTCAGTTCGAGACTGGGTTTCTAATCGATACTATATGGTATGTATGTAATTACATTTAAACACATAAATATTATTGTGGATAGAAGAGGCAGTGACACATAATAGTATGCGTACGTAGGATGACCAGAACTTCTGTCTGCATCTAAGGTTCTTTGATACATCGTATAAATCATTTTTACACGTCACTACTATCCTTTTTGATCTAAGATACGTAGTCCCTTATCGTTTGGCTGTCCTTTAATGTTTTTTTCGTTTTCTAGTTTAAACATGAACCAAGAAGGGGAATTGATAAACCAGAAAAAGATAAGTTCGGCCTCATACAAACGTGTGAAAGTCTTTCTACTGGTTGCTATTACCACTTGTTTGGCTGTAATGGTCTTCATGTTGTACAACATAATTATTTTACATCCTCAGCTGCAAAATCATACAAGAATAGCAGGTCTGAGCGGAAATCAAACTACTGGAAAGATAACCATGCACGAGCTAACTGTTGTAGAGTACTCATTTGCTTGGATAATGTTTATTAATGCAGGTATGTACGTCTAGCTATACATAGCTACAAGGGTATTATAGTTATAACTTTTGTTGGTATAAGCGTCAGTCTCTGGGCCAATCGAGTTTCAGTATTCCGACCCAAAATTGAAACTTTGGCCCAGAGCACTGTAACTTGGCACTCTAATACATATTGGTGAATTATTGAATAGAAAGAAAGGTGAAAAAGTTAGGCATGTGTAAGAGCGTAGCTGGGAATCGAACCCAGCACCTTTGGATTTCCGGTCCAATGCACTAACCACTACGCTACACGCCGATGCCAGACAACCACCTTAACTAGACCTTTTGACAAGCCAGACAAACAATGGGGCCTGGCAAGACAAATGCCTGAAAAGGAATTACCGATTTTATGCTTTAGTCCAACGATATAGCCGACTGAAAATCGGCTGGGTAAACTACATACATGGTATAACTCCTTCGCAACTACAGCTAAATTCCCAATCAAACTTTTTCGCTCAAAAATTACTTTGTACCAAAAATTAAAATTTTTAACCTACTCTAAAAGTTACCAAGAAGTCCCAATTGTTAAGTCCTAACTATCATTAGTATGAAAAAAATTGACTTGAAAGTTTTGGTCCCATACATGTAGTTAAGCGAGCCGATTTTTGAGGGCTTATATCTCGGGAATGGAGCGTCAAATCAATAAACCCTTTGCAGGTTTAACATAACTCATGAATATCTATTAGTGCACAAACGCACAGCCCTCTGCGCAAAAGTTCGATTTTCAACTTGGAATACCAAGACTCGATCGAATCAGAGACTGGCTCTTAATATAGAGTTCTTGGACTGCTAAGTTTTATGTTTCACTGGTTTCTTACATCCTTGCGAGTAGCTCATGATTCATGCCTTAGCTTTTCAGGGTTTTGTACATACTATGTACTCTCTGGTTTGTTACGAGAGCGAGTCTTTGAAATCATGGTGTTTAATCTGAGTGTGCTAGTGGTGTTGGCTTTTTGTATAATTAAATTTGTCATTCAATACCACAAAAATCCTGACAAAGATATATTCTTAATGGTAACAATTTTTGTTCTTTATACAGGGTGTCTCAAAAAAAATGATCACATTTCTTTTTACTGCCATTTCCGCAAATTTCGACCAAATAGGCTGAAATATGGACCATAGGTGCCAAAATTCGGGGAATTTTATATGTTAAAGTTTGGTGCACTAGGCTTGACTCATTCACGAGAAAATTCAGAAAAAGTGAAATTTGGTAATTTCAATAGTGAAAGCCGGTCACCGAAAAAATGATCACATTTCTTTTTACTGCCATTTCCGCAAATTCTGAGCAAATTGGCTGAAATGTGGACCATAGGTGCCAAAATTCGGGGAATTTTATGTGTTAAAGTTTGGTGCAGTAGGCTTGACTTATTCCTGAAAAATTTCGAAAAAAGTGAAATTTGGTAATTTCAATAGTGAAAGCCGGTCACCGAAAAACGTCACATTACATTATCGCCTAAACTCTATCGATAGCGTTCGAGTTCATGCGTCAACTTTTTACACACGAATTACTATGAATTTCTGCGTTTACACTCCAAATTTCATCCGATTCCGACAGAAATTAGGAAAGATACAGTCAAAAGAAATGTTTCCATTTTTCGGTGACCGGCTTTCACTATTGAAATTACCAAATTTCACTTCTTTTGAAATTTCTCGGGAATGAGTCAAGCCAGGTGCACCAAACTTTAACACATAAAATTCCCCGAATTTTGGCACCTATGGTCCAAATTTCAGCCTATTTGGTCAAAATTTAAGGAAATGGCAGTAAAAAGAAATGTGATCATTTTTTCTGTGATTTCACTATTGAAATTACCAAATTTCAGTTTTTTTGAAATTTCTCGGGAATGAGTCAAGCCTAGTGCACCAAATTTTAACACATAAAATTCCCCGAATTTTGGCACCTATGGTCCAAATTTCAGCCTATTTGGTCAAAATTTGCGCAACTGGCAGTAAAAAGAAATGTGATCATTTTTTTTGAGACACCCTGTAGAATATACGCATGCATACATATAAATACACTTCATTTAGCGTGACATTGTGGTTGTGTCCATTGCGTCACTTGTAAATACGATCCTAGGAATAGTGGCCATGAAAACGTTTGGATGGCGCGAATTCAACGTTGGTGGACCATCGCTTTCTGCTCAAAGTTAATTTCTTCTATGAAACGGGATAAACAACACCATTAGTTTGCAGGGAAACTACGTCATCGAGGCTTCTTCTACAGCTGGCTGGTTTTTGACATGCAAACGGCAGTATATGTTTTTGTTTTGCTAAATATTTCTATAAAAATTCCCTCCTTAAGTTGATTTTATTTTAGTGATATGACAGAAACGTTAAAATTTTCATGTTAGTACTGTTGAATCTTGAATATAACACTAATTAGTAGGTGATACACTAAAGATACCAGGGATTGTCTGAAAACAGCTTTTACTATTCTAAGGTATTAGGTCACTTAAAATATAATCTTAATTAAAATTTGTTTTATGCACAAATCATTAGATAATCTGATACTTAGATAATCTAATAGACAGCTTAAATTTTATTGATATTATATTTTTAAGTGAATAATTATTGTTATATCCTAAATCAACATCTGTTTCTTAATTTTCTTCAGCAAAGATCTTGTTTCTTAAAAAATCAGCACAAATGTTTTAGCATATAGCAGTTTGTTTGTCTGCAGGGATGCCTACCAAAGTCAAACTTTGGTATGATATACCAATGGTACTAGCTTATTCAGTTTGAAGTTGGTTGGTATGAATTTCGTAATAGTTTGCTATGATAATACCGAAAGCAGAAGCCTTTGAAAACTGTGTTGAATCCAGCTTCCTTGAGTTTTTCGAATCGAAACATAGTACTGGTCCGTTCCCCACCCGGGAAACTGCCGTTTCTAATGTTGCTTAATAAAACTTAAATTTTAGGCTGAGATTAAACCTGAAACCAAAGCGAAAGGCCCAGGTGTTTGATGGGTGGGGATTGAATAGTTCCTCTCAGTGGGCATGGCCGCAGAGGTTTCTTCTTTCTTTTTGGTACACTTAATTTTTTGTTTTTTTTCACCTCCCTAAAGCATACCATACACACGAGTGGCCAGGGTCGGCAGACGGGCAATAGCCCTTACGAACTGAAAAATTTTGCAATAACAAACAACTGAGAAGCGAGCACTTACTTACCCAAATTCTGGATGCGATTTTGAATAACAGATCTGTTTAACTTAAGCCTACCGGAGAGTGCTGCATACATGTAGGGTATCCCTCCAGATAGCGTACCCGGGGTACGCTATCTGGCACTTAGTGCCGCCGGATTGTGTACCCGGGGCGGGGTACACTATTTGGAGACAGGTTTTATGTCATGGGTGTCAAAAATTTCCAAATTTACGGTACCTTTAAAGCAGGTCTACTTATATTTTTGCTCATTTTCAGTCGTTTTTACTGACGCAAACTTCACAAGAATGAAAAGTTTGACCAACCAATCTCATTCACATGGCAGAAACAGTAATCTGGATTGGAAAACTAACTGTATCTTTGCTCAGAATTCGAGCAGCGGATTGAAAACAAGCAGTTTAACGTGATTTGGGTAAGCGCAAGTTAGTGTACCGGGTACACTAACAGGATCTGATTTTTGTTGCGGAAAATGCTAAGTGCTGGTTAGTGTACCCGGGTACCCAATGCAGCACTCTCCGGTAACCACAGGTCTAATGCTAAGCTAAAAGATGAAATAATCCTTAAATTAAATCCTGATTCTAAACCTGAACCTAAAACTAAACGCAAGCGTAAACCTAAATCGATAATTGCGTGTGGGGCGGTACTGTGTAGTGTTTCCGATCAAATTAAAATTAAATAACAAAATTAAATTGTTTTGGCCAAAATCACCAAGTAAATAGCAATTTAATAACAAATTAAATTTCTCGCGATGACTGTCAAACAAATTAAAATTATATTACATTTAGTAAAATTGGCCTAGAAATTTGATATAAATTTGATATGAATTTGATATAAATTTGCTTGATTTGGCAGTTTCACTAACCAAAGTCTGGCTACAAAACAACAAGTTCAGTCCAAAGATGACCTTCTTCATGCTTAAAGCAAAGATATTAACTGATTAAGATGCATTTTGCGAGAAAGTCAGCTTTGGTGCCGAAGAGAGGGGGCAAGCAGGGCCATCTCACGGATCTGGCTGATATTTATATCTATTAAAATAGAGCACAGTCGAAGACCAACGGTGCATGCCCGGCCACCAGCAACCACCTAGAACCGGAGCTACACCCCCTCAAAGTTGGGTCGGCAGCAATTTTCGGGCTCATTTTAATAGCTCTGACACCCTCCATTCAAACGATCACCCTTCATTCGTTTCTTAAGCTAGGATCTCGACTCGCATATGGTTTTGTAGCTGGTCCAATGGCCTTTCATTTTCTGGTACTCCGGTTTCCAGATCGTAGCTGGTTACCGAAATATTCACCGAAAACTGCGAAATTTCCACAAAATGCCACTCCGTTTTTTTTCGAAAAATCTTTATAACTTTTTGTGCAAAGGCCCTGCCAAGCTAATGTTTTAACAAAAGTTAGGCATGAGTTGCCCAAACAAAATGAGCGCCCCAAAGTGTGCGGTTAGGGGGGGGAGGGGGGGGGGTGTTTTGGCCTCTCAAAGGTGTTCGAAAAAAATTTTTTTCTGCAAAGCTTAGTTGTTAGCATACTGTTATATGCAGTTTTGTGTGCTGAGTTCGAAAATGCATTCAGTTTAGCTAGATTCGCTCTGGATCGGGAGAAATTGGCGTCCAAATTTGAGACCAACCCTTTTTCTTGACTGGCACTACTCGCTAGTATGACCATTAAGCGCGGTGCAATGCAGTTTTTCTTACGTAGTTTTTGCTACTGATTCCGAAAATAACTTTATTTTTGCTCTACGTTGCCTACTTTTGAAGATATCGGCATTTTTATGATTTGGGAACAAAACGGCTGCACTTGCTATAACATGCTCGTTTGAAAGGTGGCTCAACTCAGTCGCATCTAGAGTACAGAGCCATAAAAATTTATATCACCTAATGCAGTTTTTGCCGCTGATTACGAAAATGACATCTGTTTTTCAATCTGACTGCTCCTGAGCTACTTATGTAACTTTTATGCCCTGGTACTCAGACAATAAGTTATCTGTCAAATCTGGACATAATATGGTATCTATCTGGTGCAGTTTTCTCCGCTGATTCAGAATATTATCATATTTTTGCGCTACAGTCACTCTGTCGCAAGTTATGGACCTCCAAAGTTTCATTAAGAAACATGCCGTGAGAAGCCGTAATCCAAAAATAAATGTTCAGCATTCATGCATTTCTGAAATGAACCTTTTGTCAGTCAATAGTGTACCCGACCTATTTTGACCCGCTGAGTTCAAAAATGGCGTTTGTTTTAATCTATAGTTACTCGCTTTGGAGATATATGAATATTAATGCAAATTTTGTTTGATCAGTAATATCTCAAAATTGAACAGCAGTAGAGAAAAACAAACGCCATTTTTGAACTCAGCGGGTCAAAATAGGTCGGGTACACTATTGACTGACAAAAGGTTCATTTCAGAAATGCATGAATGCTGAACATTTATTTTTGGATTACGGCTTCTCACGGCATGTTTCTTAATGAAACTTTGGAGGTCCATAACTTGCGACAGAGTGACTATAGCGCAAAAATATGATAATATTCTGAATCAGCGGAGAAAACTGCACCAGATACATACCACATTATGTCCAGATTTGACAGATAACTTATTGTCTGAGTACCAGGGCATAAAAGTTACATAAGTAGCTCAGGAGCAGTCAGATTGAAAAACAGATGTCATTTTCGTAATCAGCGGCAAAAACTGCATTAGGTGATATAAATTTTTATGGCTCTGTACTCTAGATGCGACTGAGTTGAGCCACCTTTCAAACGAGCATGTTATAGCAAGTGCAGCCGTTTTGTTCCCAAATCATAAAAATGCCGATATCTTCAAAAGTAGGCAACGTAGAGCAAAAATAAAGTTATTTTCGGAATCAGTAGCAAAAACTACGTAAGAAAAACTGCATTGCACCGCGCTTAATGGTCATACTAGCGAGTAGTGCCAGTCAAGAAAAAGGGTTGGTCTCAAATTTGGACGCCAATTTCTCCCGATCCAGAGCGAATCTAGCTAAACTGAATGCATTTTCGAACTCAGCACACAAAACTGCATATAACAGTATGCTAACAACTAAGCTTTGCAGAAAAAAATTTTTTTCGAACACCTTTGAGAGGCCAAAACACCCCCCCTCCCCCCCCTAACCGCACACTTTGGGGCGCTCATTTTGTTTGGCCAACTCATGCCTAACTTTTGTTAAAACATTAGCTTGGCAGGGCCTTTGCACAAAAAGTTATAAAGATTTTTCGAAAAAAAACGGAGTGGCATTTTGTGGAAATTTCGCAGTTTTCGGTGAATATTTCGGTAACCAGCTACGATCTGGAAACCGGAGTACCAGAAAATGAAAGGCCATTGGACCAGCTAGAAAACCATATGCGAGTCGAGATCCTAGCTTAAGAAACGAATGAAGGGTGATCGTTTGAATGGAGGGTGTCAGAGCTATTAAAATGAGCCCGAAAATTGCTGCCGACCCAACTTTGAGGGGGTGTAGCTCCGGTTCTAGGGGGTTGCTGGTGGCCGGGCATGCACCGTTGGTCTTCGACTGTGCTCTATTTTAATAGATATAAATATCAGCCAGATCCGTGAGATGGCCCTGCTTGCCCCCTCAAAGCTGACTTTCTCGCAAAATGCATCTTAAATGCTAATTTGTAGACCATTTGTCGCCATCTGAAGCAAGGTCAACTCATTTTGGACTGACACGACCTAGGTTTTGAGCTGTTTCCTCAGGAATTGAGTATTGATTTTAGCAAGTTTATATTTAATTCATATCAAATAACAAATTTGTATCAAATTTAATTTCAGAATTTGGGTACCAAGCAAATTAATAGCAAGTTATTTTCCTCTGAACGCTGAATTAAGCAATTTAAAAGTTATTTAATTTAAAAATAAATTTACTCGGAAACACTAGTACTGTGCCGCGTCGTTGGCTCAGTGCGTAGCTCGCTGCCTCTGAGTCACGGCGGCCCCTGCATCCCTAGCGGTTGTAGTGGTTCATCCTCTCGGCGCGGCAAGTTTCTTGCTGCAAAGAGCTGGTCGTCGCACAACGCTCCACCCAGGCCACCGAAAGCTCAGCGAGTAGGTAAAATGGGAACCAACTGGATCTGCCATTGCACCGAAGCCGCTCCTACAGCATGCCACATTGGAGAAAGATCAATGACGTCAAGTGCTGGCTGAGACGACACAACAAGGCCTATACCGGTTTAGTCCTCCGGCCGGGCGGCAGTGGACGCTGTCAGCACAATGACGTCACCACGCCAGGCGCTCTCTTAGTACCTGGCGCCCAACAGCATGGCTAGAGTGGCTTGGCAGTGAAAGGAGGGCAAACGTCCGAGATGACGAAAACGGGGGTTGCGCAATGCACCGCAGAGGTCTGAGCGTAGGGCCGTAAGGTCCCCCCACACATCTGATCGGATCGGGGCGGTACTGTCCGAGTACAACATTTTCGGCAAATTTTGCGGGCCGTAAATTTGTGTAATCTACTGCCTCGTCTTACGGTAGTCACTTGATTTTCAGGAAACCTCCCGAAAATTACCGCGCTTCCGTTCCGATGCGTCCCTCGGTATACTAGAATTTTCGTATGGTTGTCAGGCATCCCTGTTTGTCTGTGCTGATTTGAATATAGTAAAAAAATAATCGGTCATTTATGAATATGATTTGATTAAAAATTAAAAAATTAGATTGAAAATTAAACTTATTTAAATTTTGCTTGAAACAAATATAGTAGAAGCATTCTGCATTCATAAAACTAAAAAGTAGCCAGTGTTTCAGGTGAGTTTCATCATTTTGAGTGTCAAAGATGGAGACCCCGGCTGGAGCCACAATCCTGCAGGCTTTTACGATGCAGATTATCCATTCCGATTTTACATGGCTGTCATTGCCGTACCACTGCTTGCAGTTGGTGTTTTGCTGACAGCCTTTTGGGGAGTTTTCCGCGAAATAACATTGTTCTGTCACATTGCCTTTTGTTCCGGACTGGCCGTTCCTATCTATATGATCTACATTTTTCATATGGTATTATTATCCAAATTATTGCCGCAAAAACGATTGATTTTTCAGGCTGCATCGACCGGTGTCACTGACGTGGAAGAAGCTTATCATGACTTCAGCTTCTCACACCCTCAACTACTTTTGCTCCTGTTTGGCTATTTTATCTGTGGCAAGTGCTAGATTGCAGTAGGATAGATAGGGAGGGAGTTCTAAGCTTTTCAATCTGCTCTTTTGACGTTTTACCAAGAATGCATAAAAGAGTAGCAAGAATGTGCCACTCAGCGGCCGGCCGAGTGTCGATGCGCTGTACCAAAATTACTGGAGGGGTCGCGAAATTCGCGACCCCTCCAGTAATTTCAGGACAGGTTGCGAATTTCGCGACCCCTCCAGTAATTGCGCATGCGCTTTATTGCAGCGCAACCTGATTTTTAGCGGGTTATTCAATCTGTCTTTGGGAATATAGCTGCCGCCGTTGATTTCTCAAGTCTACGGCAACATGATAAAGGGAAAGAAAGGTAAAAAAAGCTGGAATATGCAAGCAGGTGGCATGTGTACATGGCCGAGCTCATGTGCTACGTTCAAAATGGAAAAATTCACAAATGCAAAAAGCCTGATGCATTTCACAGATATCTTGCAATCTTGCCTTGCAATTGGACACTTATTTTAGTTATTGTGATGATTGAAGATCTTGCACCAACTATGCAATGAATTGCCGTTGTAGAAAATCACTAAACATTTTGTTGACGTCATTCTTGCTCAGAAATCAGGTTGCGCTATGCGCATGCAAGCGCATAAAGCGCATACGCAATTACTGGAGGGGTCGCGAAATTCGCAACCTGTCCTGAAATTACTGGAGGTTACTCCAGTAATTTTGGTACAGCGCATCGATACTCGGCCGGCCGCTGAGCGGCACATTCTTGCTACTCTTTTATGCATTCTTGGTTTTACTAATGTTGGAGAACTAAATTCGTGTTGCTTAAACGAAAATTTTATGCTTA
>JASANB010007212.1:0-12691 GCA_030248155.1 Sabatieria punctata
GCAAAGAAAGGATCCACCAGCCAGGGGAAGGGAGAAAAATAAATGGGAGGAGGCCCATTCCCCCCCACCCGGCGCTGCCGCGGCCGGATTACGGTATGCGCTATCTGCTCTAAGTTTGGTGTGAAAATATAATTTTCTTCCCCTCCGCTGAGGTTTTTGAGAGGTCAGAAATGATTTTATATTTGGAAAATGCGTCTCTAGGAGTTCTTTTATGTTTCTAAAACAGGCTCTCCGGAGCGTTCCTAAACCGATGCGTCCCCTAGGGGTACTTTTATGTTTTTAAAACAGGCCCTCCGGAGCGTTCCTATACCGATGCGTCCCCTAGGGGTATTTTTATGTTTTTAAAACAGGCCCTCCGGAGCGTTCCTATACCGATGCGTCCCCTAGGGGTATTTTATGTTTTTAAAACAGGCCTTTCGGAGCGTTCCTACACCGATGCGTCCCCTAGGGGTACTTTAATGTTTGGAAAACAGGCCCTCCAGAGTGTGCCTATACTGATGCGTCTCTAGGGCTCTTTTTATATTTGGAAAATTGTCAGGCCCAGACCCAACCCAGGCCTCCAAAAGTCGGTGACGGTAAATGCGTAAATGGGAACCGAACTGGAGCTGCCGTCGCACCGTACCTGATAACAGCAAAGGGGAGGGATGTTTGCACTTGCAGGCAGGTATTCTGAAAATAATTGGCATACGGGGTATCGGTATTTATAAAATTGCAACTACTTGGAGATTTAAGCTGTTCTGTTTTTAGTGCTTTTACTACCACTTCTCTGTGAAGTCGTTTAAACTTCGCGCGCTTTGTGTTGTTTCACATGCAGCAATATTACAGTAACCCGCCGCGGCAGCGCCGGGTGGGGGGGGGAATGGGCCGGGAATCAAAATAAATGAGGGAGAACGCTCGTGGGGGCACGCTACGCGATTGCCGGCCCATTCCCCCCCACCCGGCGCTGCCGCGGCGGGTTACTGTAATATTGCTGCATGTGAAACAACACAAAGCGCGCGAAGTTTAAACGACTTCTCAGAGAAGTGGTAGTAAAAGCACTAAAACAGAACAGCTTAAATCCCCAAGTAGTTGCAATTTTTATAAATACCGATACCCGGTATGCCAATTGTTTTCAGAATACCTGCCTGCAACTGTAAACATCCCTCCCCTTTGCTGTTATCAGGTACGGTGCAACGGCAGCTCCAGTTCGGTTCCCATTTACGTATTTACCGTCACCGACTTTTGGAGGCCTGGGTTGGGTCTGGGCCTGACAATTTTCCAAATATGAAAGTACCCCTAGAGACGCATCAGTATAGGCACGCTCTGGAGGGCCTGTTTTCCAAACATAAAAGTACCCCTAGGGGACGCATCGGTGTAGGAAATCTCTGGAGGGCCTGTTTTAAAAACATAAAAATACCCCTAGTGGACGCATCGGTATAGGAACGCTCCGGAGGGCCTGTTTTAAAAACATAAAAGTACCCCTAGGGGACGCATCGGTATAGGAACGCTCCAGAGGCCCTGTTTTAAAAACATAAAAGTACCCCTAGGAGACGCATCGGTATAGGAACGCTCCAGAGGCCCTGTTTTAAAAACATAAAAATACCCCTAGGGGACGCATCGGTATAGGAACGCTCCAGAGGCCCTGTTTTAAAAACATAAAAATACCCCTAGGGGACGCATCGGTATAGGAACGCTCCAGAGGGCCTGTTTTAAAAACATAAAAGCACCCCTAGTGGACGCATCGGTATAGGAACGCTCCAGAGCCCCTGTTTTAAAAACATAAAAGCACCCCTAGTGGACGCATCGGTATAGGAACGCTCCAGAGCCCCTGTTTTAAAAACATAAAAATACCCCTAGGGGACGCATCGGTATAGGAACGCTCCGGAGGGCCTGTTTTAAAAACATAAAAGCACCCCTAGGGGACGCATCAGTATAGGCACGCTCCGGAGAGCCTGTTTTAGAAACATAAAAGAACTCCTAGAGACGCATTTTCCAAATATAAAATCATTTCTGACCTCTCAAAAACCTCAGCGGAGGGGAAGAGAAATATATTTTCACACCAAACATAGAGCAGATAGCGCATACCGTAATCCGGCTGCGGCGGCTCCGAGTGGGGGGGGAATGGGCCTCCTCCCACGCTACGCGGGATACGCTATGCGGAGTGTGGCTCTTTCCCCCACCGAATGACCAATCAAAATATTTAGGCATCATCAGCTTCAAGTTTCTAGGCCTCTGATTCCGTTTAGTCTTTAGTTCAGATTATAACATATAAGAAGCTAACGAATGGCTCAAGAGATTAATCGGAGCAACACAGATTTTCGCTTCACACTTACTTGCTTATTTATTTTTAGGAGAATTGTGACAGTGTGATCACTACTTGCGCAGATTAGTGACTCAAGTGTAGATCACTTGGGCAAATTTTTTGTTTAAAGAGGACCACAGTCCTAGGGCTTGGACGAAGATTGTTATATTTATGCTTAATCGATAGCAAATTGTCATATTGCCCTATGCTCTTGGGCAGTCATATCTGTCTGCGGAGCCCCGGATTGGCCCCCCTACTTCCTCCGATTTGTACTTTGGTGAGAAATTCCGGATCAGGTGTAGCGCGGGGGAATCAGGAACCGATCCCAAACAAAAATTAATGTTTTCATGATCATAATTAATTATAAATTAACATGATTTATCGATGAACATCGATTTATCGATTATTTTTGGAAAAATTCCAAAATCGCCCAAAATGGTCGTGTCATATATCATTTGAAAGCCCTTCGCCTGGCGAGTCTAATGATCACTAAATCAGCATAGGGCACGCCCCGGGGGGCCTGTTTCGCCAAATATAAAAGTACCCCTAGAGACGCATCAGTATAGGCACGCTCCGGATGGCCTGTTTTCCAAATATAAAAATACCCCTAGGGGACGCATCAGTATAGGTACGCTCCGGATGGCCGGGTTTTCAAATATAAAAATACCCCTAGGGGGACGCATCAGTATAGGCACACTCCGGAGGGCCTGTTTTAAAAACATAAAAATACCCCTAGGGGGACGCATCAGTATAGGCACGCTCCGGAGGGCCTGTTTTCCAAATATAAAAATACCCCTAGAGACGCATCAGTACGGGGCACGCTCCGGAGGGCCTGTTTTCCAAATATAAAAATACGCCTAGGGGTACGCATCAGTATAGGGCACGTTCCGGAGTCGTACAGTCATAAGAAAGTTAATTAATTAATATATAGTCCATTTCTGACCTTCCCTGATTCCCCCCCCCCAGCTACACCTAACCCTCTGGTATGTTGTAAAAACTTGTTCAAATAACTAAAATTTCATTTGTGTAACTGAAAGCAAAAACCCCTACTTCACCCTACCAAAATCTGAAAAACCCCTACCAAATCCCCCTACCCCCTACCTGAAAAATTTCCCCCTACCGAACGAAAAAAACCCCTACAGGTAGGGGGAAAACCCCTACCCTGGCAACCTTGCTGCGGACTCGAATGCTACGATTGTTTTAGTAAGTGGATGTCGTAGCACGCACGGTGGATTTTGCTTGTTTCCATTTTTTTAATTCGTTGTTCAAGGATCTTTAATAGTAAATACGCAGAAATATGCAGCTAAGGTAGGCCTACTAACACAGTAAAATTGGTAGCTATCTTTCAAAAGATGACCTAGAAAACTTCTTTTTTCTATTTTTTTGTTATTAGCCGCCCTTGGTCACACGGCCAGGAGGGCAGGGCTGCCGTCGGCTGCGTCCAGAGGTCCCTTATTGAGAGTGCTGTAGGTTTGGCCCCGCAGCCCAACAGGTGTAGCGTATAATGAGGCTGCTGCCCACAGTCAGGACAATTCCGGTCGACTTCAGGGTGGATTCGATGCTGATGGGATTGCAGAAAAGATACACCAATCTCAGCTGCGCCAGTGTGCACCTTGTCCGCCGTGGAAGCAGAGATTCAGAGGTATGGATAGGCGGAGGGTCTTCTTGTAACAGACGATTGGGACCAAGCCATCCGGTGGCAAACTCCAAGTGGTAAGAGTGAAAGTTTTTCAAATGCTTCTTGAGGGAGAGAGCGCCGGTTAACTTCGGCATACAGAGATGGTAGAGTTTCTTTCATCGGTCGAGGCCGAGGAGCCGGACGCATCAAATCTTCCAGCGGGTGGCTGGGGCTAGCGGAACCCGCTAATTGGGCTGCCAGCAGATCGCTGTGTATCTTGACAGGTAACACATTAGTTTCGTGGTGCAGATGGACTATAGGCGACATACCGTAGCAGCCAGTAACAGTGCCCAGTGCCGAGCCGAGTTCTGTAGTGCAACTTCCCGAAATTCGACTTATATATGTACGTGAGCTGCATAATTTAAAATCGGTGTGCAGATAGCTTTAAAAGTTGCCAGGAGCGTTTCCTTCTGTTGATCCCATGTAGTACCAGCTACGGCCATAAGATGGTGTTGCGGGAAGCAGTTTTGGCGCAGGTACTAGCAACGTGCTGGCTAATGGTAAACAAGGTGTCAAAGGTGACCCTAGGACCTTGGGTGCCTTGCAGAGTGGGAGACGAACTGGATCCAACAGCACGTTTGGATGGTAGTCTGCCTGATGTGGCTCAGATGCGAATACGGTAACTGACGACTTCTGATGCGGGCTATCAGAATGTGGCGACTGTGGACAAAATCAGGGACTGAGCGCAGATAGTTGGTCTATTGGCTCTATATTTTTCATAGTGATGATCGTCGTTTAAGAGCCGGTTTTTCTAGGAATCGACTTTTGCTCCTTAACCTCCGGACAAATCTCAACTTTATCTCTCCGATTTGGCTAAAATTTTGTATTTTGGTACAATTTAACCTAAAAAGATGTTTTATCACCTTCCCGGTCGTTTTTGTGAGAGTCAATTTTTCGACCCAACCTCAGATCTCGGCTTATAACTCTGGAACCAGTGAACGAATAAACGTGCGAATTGCATATTTATAATCACATGAGCGTTCTCTTTCAAACGATACCCCACGTGACCGATTTCGAGAGAAAAATTTTTTTTCGAACCCCTTCTGGGCCAAATTTGACCCCCCTAAATGTGCGACTACCGCTATTTTATTTCATAAAAATGTAGCGCTATTTATTCGCTTTTGATAGCACAAAAAAATCGAGAAAAAAATCGGCATCTAATTGAGTTTTTGGGCCTTGAAAGTTGTCAGGTCGAAATTTTGCCCAATATAAGATTGCCTTGTAAAGAGCATATCTTTGTGAATTTTGCACCGAGTTCAGTGATTTTTTGCACACATATTGCACTGTGTCCCTGGCACATACTCTACAAATTTGACCTTTGCTGGCTCTTGCTTGGCGCCAGTCCAAGTCGCTTTTTTTACCTTCACTCAAACGTTCCGTTTTCGGTCAGTTCTTTGTCGATTTGACCCAAATTTCAAGCAAAAATTAATGCTTCATATTTTCCAAGTTTGGTGCGAAAATTCCAACTTGTATGGGTTTTATGACCCGAAAACTAAGAATCATAGTGGAACATGCAAATTCTAATTTTTTTCGGTAATTCAAAGAATAGGGCTTTGAAACTTGCAGAAATGATTGGTGTTGCCATTAGGTATACTGTAACTTACTAGGTAGGAAGCCCAGCAGCTCAAAACGTACTAAAATTGAAGAATTTCAAAAATATGATAGTTAAGAAATCCGCACCTTCTAGCATCAAAGTATTAAATCAATTGTAAAAGGACACAGATTTTAGAAGATCGCGCGACAAATGGATGCACCTTATATGTATGTTTTTGAAATACTTCAATTTTAGTGCCTTTTGAGGTACTCGGCTGCCCACTTTGTAGTATGTTATACCTAATGGCAAGTTTCAAAGCTCTTTGAATTACCGAAAAAACTAACCAAACAGGCTTTCATGGGGGAAGAAAGGAAGGCTGGCTCCAGTTCAGTTACCAAGGAATCCTATTGTTCCTGATAGATACCAATACGGTCTACACATTTTGGGGTGATTATATTGGTGAGATAGCATCAGTGCAACTGTTTGTTGACGATCTAGACATCTCAAAACGGGATGACATTTGGTATGCATACCAAAGTGCCTGCATAGAAAGTGCATACCAACAAAAATTCATTTCAGGTCTATCTCATATCTCAATGAATGTTATTCCAGGGCACATGTTTTACAAGACCAAAATTCCAGTCAGTGCGCGAAGTCTAAATGGAATGCGGTTTATACGCACTTGGCGTATTTTAGATAATTAGACTCCTGTCCGTCCTGTTGCACGTTATGTTCAGTAATAAATACGTAAATCTGGATTCTGAAATGGTTGTAGGTAGACATGAGCAAGCATTTCGGCTGATGGGGAGGGGTAGAATTTTCGATTCCTGAGGGGGCTGATGGGGTGGGAGCGCCTGAGGGGGGTTGAGGGGATGTTACAGTAAGTAAAAAAGTCCGATTTTTAGCTAAAATCAAGGTTTTTGCTTATTTTTAGATAAAAATAAATAAGCTATTCTGAGCTAATTTACACCTAATCTAGGCATCTAGGCATGCTTTTGTCATAATTTTCTATACAAAATTTTTCCATAAAGAAAATTGAGAAGGTAGAGGCCGGCTGAAAGGGGGTAGGTCAGAGCCAGAGGGGGTCAACCTCCCCTTCAGCCCCATTCCCCCATGTCTAGCTGTAGGTACGTAGTGGTACCTAGTGACAAGTAGGTAAAAAAAAGACAGTAACAAAGTCGCAACTGTCGAATTATTAGAAAGATACTGCAGTTTATCAGGAAATTCTATTTGCTTTGTAAACTAATGTATCTTGAAATGTGACCAAGAAACGTAGAACTGGCGCCAAGTGAACAGTGCAGTATGTGAGGGGGATACAGTGCAATATGTGTGCAAAAAATCACTAAACTCGGTGCAAAATTGACAAAGATATGCTCTTTACAAGGCAATCTTATATTTGGCAAATTTTCGACCTGACAACTTTCAAGGCCCAAAAACTGAATTAGATGCCCATTTTTTTCTTCATTTTTTTGTGCTATCAAAAGCGAATAAATAGCGCTACATTTTTATGAAACAAAATAGCGGTAGTCGCACTTTTAGGGGGGTCAAATTTGGCCCAGAAGGGGTTCGAAAAAAATTTTTTCGCTCGAATTCAGTCGTGTAGGATACCGTTTGAAAGAGACCGCTCATGTGATTGTAAATATGCAATCCGCAAGTTTCTACGTTCACTACTTCCAGAGGTATAAGCCGAGATCTGAAGTTGTGCCGAAAAATTGAGTCTCACAAAAACGACCGGGAAGGTGATAAAACATCTTTTTAGGTTAAATTATACCAAAATACAAAATTTTAGCCAAATCGGAGAGATGAAGTTGAGATTTGTCCGGGAAGGGTCGACCCTTAGAAAAACCGGCTCTTAAAAGGGCCACCGTCCTGGCGGTTCGACCCCAATCTTCCAAACTGTGCTTATTCTGTAGCTAGAGTAATGATCTACCGATCCGACCTTGGGCACGATTGTACGTCTATGCTGAAGAGAGAGCGCAGTTTACTGACAAAACAACAATGACAAAAGGGTTAGATCAGTCTCGACCACAACCTCGCTCTCGATCAACGCCTCTCCCCCTACCTCGCGCCTGGCATGCGCGAGGTAGGGGGAGAGGCGTTGATCGAGCAGGCGAGACATCCGTAGTATTCGAGAGGCGAGTTGAGAAAGCGGAAGTGGAAGGGGAACGGGAGACTGGAACGGCCTTAGGCTTGCGTCGAGGTGAGCGTCTGTGTGGCTGAGCGGGCTGAGTGAGTTTGGTCTTTGGCTTTGGCATACTGCAGACACAACACAACAATCGAATCCCGGGTCTCGGCACCAATGAAGAGAGAGCGCAGTTTACTGACCAAACAACAATGACAAAAGGATTAGACCAGTATGGGTTATATAGTGCCAATCTCTTGCAATGCCTACTGTATGACTTTTATGGCTAGTTTCTTAAGGGGATGGTTCCGGGGGTAATCGGCCGCCAGTCAAAATAGGTAAGTAAGTAAGTTAATAAGGTGATAAGAGAGGGTGTAATCTGAGGTAGAATCGAGGAATTAGTTGTTGATGTGTAAAATAAAAATAAAGAGATCAAAAGCAGTCGTTTGATACCACACTTGGTCGTCTTTGTTAAAAATTGACAATGGGAGTGATCTCCCCGATTGTTACTGCACTGCGCGTATCGCGCACTTCTGACTTGCACTTAATCAGAGATGATTTTTCGCTTTGGGTTAACATTGGCTGTCGGTCATTCAGATAAGAGCCTTTACCCAGTCCCAGAATTACAGGTTTTGGTCAGTCTCATTCTCAAGTTTAGCTTATGCTGCGGTATAATGTTGTTAGGCTTTTTTTAAAAAAAAGCCATTATTTAAGGATCATTTCGAAAATTTTTTATTTTGTTCACAGTATGGAAATTTATTGGGGAAATCGCCTCAGATTTAGCCTCAGATAATACAGGGTCCGTTAAAAAAACAACCCCGCAGATTTTTCGCTGTAGCAACCGCAAATCTCAACCGATTTGAATGAATGTTTTTTGAATGAAAGATAAATAAATTCTAAAAAGAAATAAATTCTGCTGAAATTTTTATTAATGTTCTCTTAGATCCTGAAATATACGCGCTCAAAGACAAAACAATGATTTTGGCAATGAACAAAAGGGATTTTTGTTATTCCGTTCCACTTCATAACACAACGGATTCCTACTACTGCTTATGACTATTGAAGGCTTAATTGGAGAAACACACGCTTGGTTTACTTCACCAGTCAAGTCTCGTTAGCCCTCAGCAGTAGGAATCTGTTCCATCCTGCCATTAACATGAATATCTGGGAGGGGAAGCTTGCATAGAAGCGGATGGCTAAAACAGAATGTACTGTACACGAATGCAGCAGTAATACAGTACGTACTGAACATGAATCTAAATCTTTATTCTTGATAAATATCGCAGTTAACAACAATTTATGACAGCTTTGATCACGTTTTCTGGATTTTTTCGTACTCGTTCAAAGGCTTCCACCACATTTTCAAGTTTAAACCGATGAGTGATCAGACCTTTCAGGTCTACTTGACCACAGGCTACCATCCACAGCGCCTTAGGATAGCTTAAAATGAGTTGAATAATCTCTTACTTGCAGCTGTGTGTGGGGACAAACTTCGCCTGGAGCGGCCAAGCGAAGTTTGTGTTGTGCTAAACCGTGCGAACACTGTTTGCATATTTGGCCTTGACCATCTACGTTAGCGAGTAAATTGCCAATTTCAGATCTCAAAAATTGACCAGTTTGCATAGCGAAAGACTCCGCAGATGTCGATTTCTCGAACAGCAGCTTCAACTATTGGCAGATTTTGGTAGTAATCGCCTCTGCCGACCAATGCCACACAACCACCAGACTTTGTTGCCTGCAGACGGAGAGAAAAACACGTTGGAACCGTTGTTCAAATGTTGAAGAACGATGCATCCTACAGAAAACATACGTAGAGCGCCATTTGGACACTGGACTCCACACCGCAACACTCAATTGTGGCGTCAGGCTCTCCATTCATCACTCGGCTAACAGTTTCAGCCATTTTTCTTGGGTCAGCTTTTGTGTCGACTTTTATTTGCCAGTCAGCTCCCAGTTCTTTGGCTATGTTTAGCCTAGCTGTATTGACGTCTAAAAAGGTCTGGGCAAAATAACTAATCAAGTCCGCCTAAGTACCTGTAATACAGACCTTGCACGCTCCAAAAGCTTTTGCAGTCAACAGAGTTATTAGTCCAACAGGGCCTGCAAAACTTGCTAGGCTAGGCACATACGTACTTAATGAACCGGACAAAACAGTCGGCAGCAGCAGGTACCGGCTCCGCATATCAACACAACCTCGCCAACTTTCACTCCGGCTCTACGGCATGCATGAACGGCTACGTTTAGCGGCTCCAACAGCGCTCCTTCTTCAAAAGAAACATGGTCTGGAAGTCTAAACGTGGTCTCTGTAAACGTAAGGTAAGCTTTGCTGAACGTGAAAATTTGTGTGCATCGATCCTTTCGAAATCAGCCATTTTAATTGGCAAACATTGGGTTTTTGTTTGTTTACGTTCTGTGTTCAGCTGAGATCCGAGAAGGACAGAACAACAATGCAGAACGCATGTAGAAGACAAAAACTCGAACAAGCGATGGCCAACACGTGACGACAGACAAGGAAGAGGCGAGCGCAGCTTTCGCTTGCAAACTTATACTCATACATGTAACAGGTCATCCGCCGAAGGGGAATGGTGGTTGGGATCTCAGCGCTGGCCGGGGGGTCTAATCCCGAATTCTAGGCAAGGGGTGGGTACTAACAATAGCAAAAATCGATAATTTTGCCTCAAATGCAGCTAAAAGTGCTGTTTAACAGGCGATTTTAGCAATTTTAGTGTCTGAAATTTTAAAAAATCTTAAAAATTTGCTCAAAAATTACTTGCCTGAAAAAAGGAGGGGGTCTGTGACCTAAGTCGGGTGGAGGGTGGCGTAGGCTCAGAGATGGGCTAGCATTTCTGCTGAGGGGCGGGGTAGAATTTTCAATTCCTGAGTGGGGCTGAGGGGGTAGGAGCGCCTGAGGGGGGCTGAGGGCGTTGTAAGCCAAAAAGTCCGATTTCGGCTAAAATCAAGGTTTTTGGCTTACTTTTCATTAAAATAAGTTAAAATAAGCAATTTTGAGCTCATTTACACCTAATCTAGGCATATTTTTATCATAATTTTCTATACAGAATTCTTTGAAAAAATTCCTGAGGGAGGGGGTAGCGGCTGGCTGAGGGGCCAGAGCCTGAGGCAGAGGTAGATCAGAGCCAAGCCAACCCCCCTCAGCCTCCCCTGGCCCATGTCTGCGTATGTTTACACTTGCGTTCGTATCATACGTACTTGTAACAGAAACTGGCGGGATGAGTGACGAAGGTGGACAAAGTGCCATCGACCGGTGGGGTTGCATGGAATTTCATGTCAGAACACAAGTTGTACTTGCCCTTTTTGCACAGCTCGCACATGCTGCATGGCAGACCAGGCTCGAGAGCCACGCGATCTCCTAGACAGAAACTAATTGGTGCTACATCTGATTCGTGACATTTGACGTGGGAGCGTTCAGAACTGCATCAGGTATTGTTTAATATGAAGATTATCTGAATGAACCTGAATACAACTCACAGTCTACTATACTATACAGTACGTACCCACTTTCAACGATGTGACACCGGATCCGAATTGAGTAACAGTTCCGCTGGTTTCATGTCCCAAAACCATTGGTTGCTTAACCACAAATCGACCTATTGAACCTTTGCTGTAATAATGCAAGTCCGAACCACAAATTCCAACGGTGTGGACCTTTACCATAACCTCTTAAACCAAACAGGAAAATGCACTAATCGAATAAAACCTGAACAGCTTACCATTTTTGGTCGGTGCAGGGATACGCCGATGTTCCTAAAAGAGCAAGCATATTTTGTAGTGTTCTTAAAATGCCAGAATTGTCACTTGACGTGACTATGAATACCGATCGTCCAGTTCACTACTTAGTGTCGTTTATGTGACTTTATAGTACTGTTATTTTAATAGTGAAATTTTATTTTAATTTAATATTAATATAATAGAACTAGCCGATTTTAATTTTAATTTAATATTAATATAATAGTCCCCTGTTAGTTTTAATTTAGATTTAATATTAATACTATTAAATAACAATTTTAATAGTATTTTAATAGCATTTTAATAGTAGATTCTAAAATGAACTTAAAAAGTCTTGGACACAGTTTAGCGAATTGGTGAAACAACATCTTTTGCTAGTGTAAGTTGAAAATTTAATCAGAGATCCAACATAGAAGCATTTTTCTCTGTAAATTCATGACCATTCTTTTTAAAATGACTTTGTCTGAACATGGTTCTAAGCATACATGTAACAGAGGAGTCTGGGGGTCTGCCCCGTACTCGAGTTAGGCCAGACCCCCCGGATGGGGACCCCTCCCTCGAGACGACCTTTCCGACCCCAATTCCGATTTTCTGACAAGTAATTTTTTGAGCAATTTTTTGCGGTTTTCTGCAATTTCAGAAACAAAAATTGCCAAAATCGCCTGTAAAACAGCACTTTTTAGCTGTATTTCAGCCCAGATTAGCGATTCTTGGCCTTTTTAGCCGAAAAATTGCTATTTTTTGCGATTTTTGAGCGTTTTTTAGTGCCCAACCCCATGCCAAAATTTGGGCTCAGACCCCCCCCCAGCCGGCGCCAAACCCACCAACCCCGTCCCCCTTCCGCAGATGACCTGTTAAGATATTCGAAATTGCATTCGAACAGAACCTAGGCATTAAAATTTGAAAGAAAATATTGATGCATAGTTATAGAGACATTTTTGACAGAAAGACTGTTGCATAGTTTATTGAGTAGATTAAGGTCCTTTTGTCATTTATGCCTATTACTGAGAAAACTTCCACAGTTTCCAAGATTCGAGATTCAGAGGGCGGTCAGACACCTTCAATTTTTATCATTATCTGAGGTAAAATTCTGATTTAACTTCTAGTATTGTAGGTAACTCCATCATTGTCAAACAAGGTCAAACTATTAAAATGCTATTAAAATACTATTAAAAATAAATTTTAATATTCAGCCCCTCTTTGTATTTTTAATTTAATTTAATATAATAGTAGGCCCTCTATTTTAATATTAATATAGATTTAATACTATTAAAATGGCACTATTAATAATAGTTTTATTTTAATATTAATATATTAAAATAACAGTAC
>JASANB010007213.1:0-20631 GCA_030248155.1 Sabatieria punctata
ATAAAGAGAAGAGCTAAAACTAACGCCCAAACCTGTTATTTGGCTTTCGAATAGCTATTTTGCGTATCGATCTGCTGTCTGTACCAAATGCTTCTGAAATCGTGGTTTTCAGCTCCTTTTCGTGCATCCAGAGGTTTGATTTTGAACTGTGTCGCTGCAACCGTTGTGTGGACCTGCCTGTACATTAGTGCAAAGGTTGCCTCGGGATAAAAGAAAATCCGACCGCAAGACGTTGTTGAAACGAGTGAGGAAGTAAAGGTGGGTTTATGCTTGGGCTTAACGTTTGGGTTTAGGGCCCGCACAGTTTCTGAGAAGACCCTAGACTGGTGAGGGTAAGGACATACATGGGCCGTGGACGAGGGTTGCACCCTCGCGGGCCAATACCCCTCTCGGCCGGCCATACACCCTCCATCCACCCTCTCCCAAAGGGAGAAAAATTTCGATTTTTAGGCGTTTTTTGGACTTTTCCGGACCTTTTGAGACTACCTCACCACCCCCTCAATTTTTCCGACCCCATATATGGGTAAGGAAGGGTAAGGATCAGCAGGCACCCCAGTGGTCCATGAGCCTTAGCTTAGGCTTAGCTATTATGGTTAGGGTATGTGCTCAGGCTTATTTTTCAGGCTTAGGCTTAGCATTTATGCTTAGGCTTATCGTTTAGATTTAGGCCCTAGTCTTATGCTTAGTTTCATACTTGCCGTTTGGGGTAAAGGGGGCGCCCCAAGCCCCATTTTTCGGCAAAAGTCCCCCCGCGGATTTTAGGGGGACCTGAAAACCCACTTTTGGCTCCAAAGTAAAGAAAATTTTTGTCCAGACATAGACAACACATTCTGCATCTGTTGCCTCATTTTTAGGTTTTAAAACCATTTTTCGCCCCACAATCCCTAAAAAGGTTGACAAAACCTACTTTCGACTTGGTCCCAAAACCTATTTGGATTTGAAAAAGGCCCACACGGAAAAACCCAGCGACATGTATGCTTTGTTTTTAATAAAGAGAAGAGCAAAAACTAGTGTCCAAAAGCTGTTATTTCACTTTCGAAAAGCTATTTTGCGTATCGATCTGCTGTCTGTACCAAATGCTTCTGAAATCGTGGTTTTCAGCTGCTTATCGTGCATCCTGAGGTTTGATTTCGATCTGCGTCGCTGGAACTGCTGTGTGGACCGGACCGTGCCTGTGCACTGGTGGAATGGAAAGGTTGTCTCAGCAAAAAAGTCGGCCCCACAGACCTTAATAACGCAGGTGAGGATAGAATTTGACGTTAAAACGCCGATTCAAGCTTAGTGAGCGAGAATTGGTGGTTTTTTGCGCTTTTAACGGAATCAGAATGCTGACTGTATTAGGCGGCTTCAACAATGGTTGTGTATCGTTCCGATTCGACAAGCCACCGGCCACAAAAGCTGCCAACTGAAGATCTTCAGAGCGAACGTATCAAGCAACTGTCAGAGCTAGCAAACGCGTTGGACGGCCGAACTCGGGAGCTGGGCTGCACCAGTGCCACCGAACCTTGATTTTAGTCAAAAATCGAACTTTTTGGCTTATATCCCTTCAACCCCCATCAGGCGTTCCTACCCCCTCAGGATTTGAAAAATTTCCACCCCTTGCCGAAATGCTAGCCCATGTCTGCTAAAATAGGCTAGACTGGCGACTGCACAGCACAAAGACAGGCAACAGTATGCAAGAAATGGTGCTGCCGACCTAACCAACATTCAATTGTATGCTATCGATATGGAATTGTCAGTTAGGTGCTAAGGGTCCGTCCATAAATTTGTGTATATTATCGATATGCAGTTGTCAGTCTGTTAACGCGAGCATTGCGTAATGACGCTTGAATTATGATTGATTGTTGCATAATTTTTATCTTTCCGACCGCAACTACATAGACAGGGTTCGTGCGGGACCTGGAAAGTCAGGGAGTCATGGAAAAGTCAGGGAATTTGGTGTTTGGTCAGGGAAAATTTCATAGCAGCAGAAACATCTCGCCGCCAAATGGTCCTGTCAGAACTTTACACAACACCATTTTGAAGATCGGTCTTCTGACTACTACTATAACCGGAAACTTACGCTCTGAATACCATTTAAATGCGTTTTACAAAGCCAATTTTTTTAAATTTTCTCAGAATGGTTGCAGTTTCCTGTACCTGGTTGTTCAGGGAATAATGATTTGGTCATGGAAAAGTCAGGGAAAGCTCAGGGAATTTTGTTGTACAAAAGCCGCACGAACCCTGATAGAGTGCACGAACTGAATTGCATAATTCGTAATTTCTTCTGAATTCTTTAAATCTTTCGTTTCTTCCGGGAATCGGAGAGAGGCAGTTGTTTCAATGAGACACATGGGACGCAGAAATTGAAGGGACAACCTTTTCTTGAGTACATAGGCACGGTCAGCGGCAGCCATTGAGATTGGTGCAGACTTGACAGCAACAAAGGCACCTGAAAAGCACGCATTTAGAGTAGAGGCACATCAGAACAGAGAGAGCGCTGAAGGGAAGCGGCGGTTTACGTTGGCGGTTTACCTATACCTCTCGCCCACCGATACCACCCACTTGGCCGTTAAACAGTCTGACACGTATGGTACCCCTACCCATGGACATATGACCACTACCATATGGTACGAAATCTGAATGGTACCGCTACAGTTACCAATGCGAAGGTAGGAGTACCATGGTGCCGTCAACGCAGTGGTCTAACGTGGGGTACCATAATATGGTTAATGGTTATATGGTGCCACTAGCCTAGGTACCGGTGCCATAGGCTAACAATCACAGTCAGAAATGCATAAAGGCAGGGTTCGTGCCGATCGGGCGATCCAAAATCCCCTGACATTTTCAAAAATTCTTCACACTAATGTGACCTTTATTACCCCGATCCGATCCGATCCGATCTGGCGGGGGGGTCGTACAATGTACGGCCCTACGATCAGACCTGCACGGTCCATTTCGTTACCCCTTATATCGTCATCTCGGACGTTTGCCCTTCTTTCACTGCCAAGCCACTCAAGCCATGCTGCTGGGCGCCAGGTACTAAGAGAGTGCCTGGCGTGGTGACGTCATGGTGCTGACAGCTCCCAGCGGCCGCCCGGCCGAGGAGGAGTAAACCGGTATAGGCCGTAATGCTGGTTTCTCAGACGGCTCCTGACGTCGTTGATCTTCCCTCCAACGCGGCATGCTTTTAGGAGCGGCTTTCGGTGCAACGGCAGATCCAGTTGGTTCCCATTTTACCTACTCACTGTAACCAGTTTTCGGTGGCCTGGGTGGAGCGTTGTGCCGACGACCAACTCTTTGCAGCAAGAAACTTGCCACGCCGAGAGGATGAACCACTACAACCACTAGGGATGCAGCGGCCGCCGTGACTCAGAGGCAGCGAGCTACCCACTGAGCCACTGACGCGGCTTTCTTTATTACCCCAAAAACTGGTGCTATTCATCTGTACACCTGCAATCAAAAGTTACCACACAACCTGGTCCAGAAAATTTTGAAAAATTAGCCTTCAAAAACGCACTGACATTAACTGAATAATCTGCACTACTCATTGCTGTTTGTACAACCTATTCAATGCATACTTTATTCCCTTACAACACCCAAATCGCTGGATCCCTGACAAATTATAAATCCCCTGACCGGCACGAACCCTGAAAGACGGCTGAAACGGTTGCGCTGCTCATGCTCTCACCTACCCCCTCATGCCGCCGACCTCACCCTCAGGAATTTTTTGGAAGAAATTTGCGTACAACCTCTTAGTCGGCCCTACCCACTCCTCAGCCTCTCAGGATTTTAAAATTATACTCCCATCCCTCAGCCGAAATGCTAGCTCATGTCAGATAATAAAGTCGGAAGTAATCTAACAACCTACATGGGTAATTCTAAACATAAAACGTAACAGGGGGTTGCGGGAGTTACCCACAAATCTTATTACAATAAGCTAATAGTCACAGTCAGACATACTACAAAGGCAGGGTTCCTGCCGATCGGACTATCCAAATCCGATGACTATCACCATACGTAACAGGGGGCTTGCCCCTACACGAAATAGGCCAGACCGAGATCATTTTTCCGACCCCCCTCCTGATTTTTCTGGTAAGTAATTTTTGGAGCAAATTTTTTGCAATTTCAGTCACAAAAATTGCCAAAATCGCCGCCTGTAAAACAGAACTTCTTAGCTGTATTTCAGCCCAAATTAGCGATTTTTGACGATTTTTACCCAAAAAATCCGTTTTTTCTATTTTTGAGTGTTTTTTAGTGCCCAACCCCCTCCCAAAATTTTTGCCTCAGACCCCCGGCCGGCGCCAGACCCCTCTCCCCTTCGGCGGATGACCTGTTACATGTATGACTATCACCTGCTTTCCCTGATAAAAGCCAAAAATCCCCTGACATTTACAAAAAAATTTCTTCATAGAAATGTGAAATATGTTTAGTGAAGTGAGAGCTGCAGGCAGAATGCACATGGAGCAGACATGGGTTAGCATTTCGGCTGAGGGGTAGAATCTTTTAATTTCTGAGGGGGTAGGAACGCCTGAGGGGTGGTAAGCCAAAAGTCCGGATTTTTGGCTAAAATCAAGGTTTTTGTCCGCTATTTTCATTAAAAAGGTTAAAATAGCTATTCTGAGCTCGTTTACACCTAATCCAGGAGACACGTTTTATCAAAAATTCTATACAAATTCGGACGGGGTATGGTTCGGCTGAGGGGGGTAGGTCAGAGCCGAGGGGGCCACCCCCTAGCCCTTCTCCATGTCTGCACAGGGCTAGAAATACAAGCAACTTTGGGAGTGTGATGTGAGTCGTGAGCAACTTAGACCGACTCGATTTTCTACTCAGATTTCAACCAGTACAGCTTTTGTAGTTAGAATGCTTCTAGTATACAGTACAATTTTCTTAGGGGATTGTTTTTGAGAGGTACCAGGATCCAAAATCTCTGACAATCACCTGCCTTACAGAAAGCCGAAAAAAACGTGCTAAACTCGCGGACTGATACCATACGAGCCTAGCAGTCAAGCCGTCCTAACTAATTGGTGTCGACCTAAGCCTTGCTTTCAAACTTTAGGCTTACGTTATAGGTTTAAATTTATTAACATACTATAACACCATCTTTGTTAGACTCAAACTGAGGCACTTACATGTTCAGTACAAATTCTGGCCTAATTTCCGACCAGAAGCCACCAAACAGAAAAATAACTCTATAGGGCCTGGGCAGACATGGGCTAGCATTTCCTGGCTGAGGGGGTAGAATTTGTTCCTGAGGGGGCTGAGGTAGGGAGCTCCTGAGGGGCCAGGTGTGAAGCCAAAAGTCCATTTTTACAACTATGTTTTTGGCTTGTTTTTCATTGAATGTTTAAAAATAAGCTATTCTGAGCTCATTTACACCTAATCCAGTATATTTTTATCATAATTTTCATATAAACTTCTTCCAAAAAATTCTGAGGGGGTAGCGGCCGGCTGAGGGGTAGGGGTTCAGAGCCTGAGGGGTCAACCCCCTCAGCCCCTTGCCCATGTCTGGGCATCGGCATACATGCTGGGGGTGGGGTATACCCCTCCCCTAGGCTTTCACATACTCACTCCCTCTGAAGGAGAAATTTATTTGAGTAAAATAGGGCGTTTTTTGGCCTTTTTCAGACCCCCTCAGAGGACTCTAACTCTACTCCCCTTCCGGATTTTTCCGGTCCATGTATAAAATAAATATAATTGTATGTTGACTTTGTCTGTAGTTTCTTGGCCAGAACCATATATTTTGAGAAACAGAACTATTGTGAGAGGTAGACTGGATGAATTTCCAGAAATCTTTGAACAAGTGCTACACTGTATGCAGGCTCTACCATCACTTTAGAGTGCCAAAATCGGAACCAAGAGGACTAACTTTTTCTAGAGCACCTTGTCTTTCGACAGCAACTTGGTAGAAGCAAACAATTCTTGTGTTCAGTTTTACCGGAATGGAAAATTTGAAAAGGCCAAGCAGTAATGTCAATTCTTAGCCGCTTGTTCGTGTAAATTGGCCGAATCCCTTTTGTATAAACTGCAGCGCCTGTCAAATTTGCAGAAAAAAAATATTTCAACGCAACGCTCGCAAGCCAAAAATGGTTTGGCCCGGTTAGGTGAGTACCGTTCAGGTGAACTGAAACGAAGGGAAAACGTTTGTTTTTACCGATGCAAAATTAGTAAAGAAACTTGGCGTCAGTTACGACATTATACTTTCTGTTCATCTCAAAGCATTGGGCCCATGTTTTACAAACGTACCTTGCTTTAAGAAGAAGCCTTGCCAGTAACAGCTGAATACCGAAAGTCAAATTAAAACGTGCCAAAACGCATTTCCAGGCGTTTCAGTGCTTGTTGAAATTTTGGAGTTGGCAGGCAAAGTCCTTACGTAAGCACCTCCACGGCCATAACCTGATTGTTATATGTACGTTAGAGCTCAGACAGCAGGGTTGAGTCTAATAATTTACTGTTGATAAGTCAATAACTTACGATAGTAAAAGAATAATTTCAATATAAGTAAAAAATTACGATAATACTAACAAAATTATTCGAATAGGCTAACAGTTGAGTTGAGTTAGATGAAAAAGGGGGCTGAGAGGTAGTCGCCCCTCAGGCTATGACTTACCCCACCTCTGCGATTTTTTTGAAAGAATTTTGCATACAACCTCTTGTCTGACCTACCTCCTCGCCCTCAGCCCCCTTGGGGATCATAAAATTCTCCACCCCTCCCTCAGCCGAAATGCTAGCCCATGTCTGCTAACAAACAGTCGGATATAACCATACATGGGCTGGAGAAATCCGGAGGGGTATGTGGTTTTTCGGCGGGGGTTTAGAGCGTATAAAAGGAGGGGGCATGGGTCGGCAGGGGTATGGACCACCGAGGGGGTTTCGATCGGAATTTTCTGTTTTTCCCAAAAAGGTCGCCAAAATTTTCGGAGGGGGATTTTTTACTCGGCCGTTTTGAATACAATAAAATCCTACTAAAGTTTCATGTCCTTAAATGCTGGGAAATACAATACTTTCATTCCTGTCTACAAGCGGCTCTGATATGGTAGCAAAATATGTTCCGTGATAGCTGCACAGGAGTAGCTAGAATTTCGGTAACCTTGGGAGACAAGATGTGAGTCACGATGCAACTTAGACCGATCAATCAACTATTCTTACTATTTCAAAACCCAGTATTAGCTTTACATTAGAATGCTTTTAGCACTAAAATGCAACCGTTAAATGCAACTTTCTATGGGATTTGCTGCGATTTGCTCAAGTACATTACTTACCGGTGATGGCCAGTAGGTAAATGGGAACCGAACCGGCGCTGCCGTTGCACCTAATGCCAGCAAAGGGGAGGGTTGTTTGTAGACAGGGCTACCCCATTGAAGGGCTCAGAAAAGAGCGAGGGGTGTCCTGAGCTGTCCGAAAGGACAGTGGAACTAATAAACAAACAAACAAACAAACCAGAAAAATCGGAGGGGCGGGAAAATCGTCTCGGGGGCATGCCAAATGTGACTATCGGCCATTATTTTGGTTTATTGGCAACCAATTGAAGACCAGAGGGCCTGTTTTCGAAATATAGAAGTACTCCAAGAGGGACACATCTGCATAGGGGATGCTTGGGAGGGCCTGTTTCCAAATATAAGAATACCTCTAGGGTGACGCATTACCCCCTCCCAGAGGGAGAAAATTTTCGCTTATTTAAGGCAGAATAGGCGTTTTTTGGACTTTTTTCCGGGAGCCCCTCCCCCCGAGATCTCCAACCCCCCCTCCGGATTTTTCCAGCCCATGTATGATAGGACACACTCTGGACGGCGAAACAGATTCTTTTTTATGCATCTATTTTAACGAATTACAGTCATGTCTCGTTAATCCGGACCTCGTTAATCCGGATATTCGCCTTCCAGACAAGATTAGGCCAGGTCCCAATTTTCCCCCATGTTATATGACTCGTTAATCCGGATCCGAATTCGTTAATCCGGACAGAAGATTTGGGGTCCCAACTTCGAAATTTGTATGGTAAAGTGATTCGTTAATCCGGATTTTGGTTAATTTGGGCGAAATCCATGCGCAATTTTCCAATTCAGGTGTGAATTTTCAACTGAATAATGCTCTTCGTTGAGTCACAATGTGATTTTTTTGGCGTTTTATGAGCCATAATCAACTGAAATAAGCTTATGGCTTTTAATTAGGAGGTACAGCCGCAGAATCTGATATGCAACTAACACAAGCTGTCATTTAGGCCTTTGACCCGAAAAACAGTCTTTTAGGTTTGATTCGTTAATCCGGACAAAATTGGTCGGTCCCAACTTGTCCGGATTAACGAGACATGACTGTATCCTCAAAAATTATTTTGTACTCCCCATCCCCATCATTATATCTCCGATAGGAGGACTGATTGTAGTAAAGTCCTACCTCGATCTGGTCGAACTGGAGGAGGAGGAGCGATTGCAGCTGGCTGATGAAATAACCGGAACAGGTGAATCGCCACAACAAACAAAATCAATGCCAACCAACAAAATAATAACTTCACATAACGCGGCCGGGTGAGGCGGTAGACTGATCTAGAATTCCCCAAATTTTGAAACAGTGCTTCACTGAATGCAGGCACACCATCATTTTGTCAAAGTCGGCAATAAGAAGACTGCCAATCTTTAGAGAGACATAGTCTTCTTGCTTGCCTTTCTTTCCTTTCTTTCGGCTGAAGAAGTACCGTAGTTTTCAATTTCATAACTATACTTCCTGTTCATCTAAGTATTAAGCCCGCGCTTTACAAACGCACCGTGCTAACTAATGGATGAGAAGCCTTGCCAATGACAGCCGAACATAGCACCCACCGCTAGAGGTATAATAAGGTTGTTTCTCTGTCCTCTTAGCTTTCGATGTTATTTTTGGCAGATAATTATTTGAGTCGGTCTTCTCTACGCTAGGCCTGCTGTACTGCGCCCAGTCGGTCGTGTGAAAAACGAACAGTTATCGGTCATAAGTTATGGTTCGCACCGCGGCGCCCGACATAACTTTTTCGAGCATAACCACAGTTATGGGTTGGACAGAAAAAGTGTCAAATATAAGTTATGGCCCCCTATAACTATGGCCATAACCATAACTTATGCCTATAAGTTATATGTCATAGTTATGGCCTATAACTCTGTAAAAGTTATGCCGTGCCGCAAAGAGGCGTGGCTAGGTGATTTAGATCTGTCCACAACTGATCTCTCCGGTGAGGAAAAACAGTTGGTTGTACAGACTCTAAAAGAATATTCTCATGTATTTTCTCATCATAGTAGCGATTACGGGCGTACTGGGTTAGTTGAGCATTCCATCGATGTGGGAGATGCAATGCCAATTAAGCAACGACCCTACAGGATTCCTTTTCGGCAGAGAACTGTTGTTGAAGAACACGTGAAGGATATGCTAGAAAAAAGAATAATCGAACCTTCGTCATCTCCTTGGGCATCACCGGTTGTGTTGGTCCCAAAGAAGAATGGTGAATTGCGTTTCTGTGTAGACTACAGGAAAGTCAACAGTGTCACTAAGAAAAATAGTCGTCCACTACCTCGGTGCGATGATTTGATTGATCTTATTGGCACAGGGAGTAGAGTCAGAAGGAGGTTCTTTAGTTCTCTTGATCTTACAGCGGGCTATTGGACAGTCCCTATGGCCCCTGAAAGTAAAGAAATTACTGCTTTTTGTACACACCATGGTCTTTGGCAGTTCCTAGTACTTCCTTTTGGACTGACTAATGCTCCTGCGACTTTTCAGGATCTTATGTCGCGTGTTCTAGCTGGATTAGACAAGGCGCTTATTTACCTTGATGATGTCTTGTTAGTAAGTGATTCCTTTGAAGAAGGACTAGCTGTCTTAGTTACTGTCTTCGAAAGGTTGGCCAAAGCTGGCATGAAGTTGAAACTGAAGAAATGTAGCTTCTTTCAGCGGGAGACTGAATTCCTAGGTTATATTGTAGGACGAGAGGGCATAAAACCCTCTCCACAAAAGGTGTCGGCTGTACAGTCCAGACCGACTCCAACGTGTGTGAGTGATTTACGCCGGTTTATCGGCCTGTGTTCTTATTACAGACGCTTAATTCCCAATTTTTCATCCATAGCTCAGCCCTTGTATCGGCTTATGAAGAAGGATGTGAAATTTGTATGGGCCAGAGAGTGTCAACATGCCTTTGAGGAGTTGAAACGCATGTTGACAACTGCGCCTATACTAGCTTTTCCTGACTTCAGACATCCCTTTATTTTGGACACGGATGGTTCTGGCGTGGGATTAGGTGCGGTGTTGTCACAGGAAATTGAAGGCGTTAGACGCCCTATTGCCTATGCATCCAGGACATTGCAAGGGGCAGAAAAGCGGTACAGTGCCGTAGAGGCTGAAGCAGCCGCGGTGATGTTTGCTGTTAAAACGTTTCGACCATACATCTGGGGACATGAATGTATTGTTGAGACTGATTCGGCCTGTTTGCGTTGGCTACTGACTGCCAACCACACAAATCCCAAATTAGCACGGTATGCTTTGTTGTTACAAGGGTACGATTTAACAATAAAGCACAAACCAGGGCGTACAAATACTGTAGCCGATGATCTGTCCAGGTTACCTGAACAGCAACAGGTGCATGCAGTCTCTCAGGAGTAGGGCCCGACCGGATATCCGGATCCGGATCCGGATCCGGCCGGATATGGCCATATTACCTGCCGGATATGCCGGATATCAGTCACAGATGAGAAAACGTGATTTTGTACGTATTTTGAACATAAATATTGCATTCGACCGAATGCTTGTTAGAAATTTCTTGAGGCGATTGTAATCCATGACCCCAGTAGTTCATATAACCCTGATTTCTGTGCAAAGGATAACACCCTCATTTTTGACAATGCTAATTTTTCACCTTGACTGAAAGTAAAAATCCGCCAGATTTTAACCGGTTTTGTGAAAAAGCTGAGCTCTTCAGGTTCTAAGTCCATATAACGATTGGTTAACTTGCAAAATTTGGCAAAGATCCGATGAAGGGTTCTTGAAATATTTACGTCAAAAACTGACATCTGAAAATTCGGGTCAGCTCATTTCAGATGGGGATATCTCCAAGCTACAGAAGGCGAGCAGGCTAGGACTTGGCCAAAACAAACTCAACAAAAATAATAATACTAATGTGATTCAATGAACATCACGAAACAGCCAAGCAGACTGGATTTCTATGTTTAGGATAGTCGCCTTGTTTTTGCTAATTTTTCGTTTAATTAAAAATAAAAAATGTAAAATAAGAAACGAACTATTATAGAGGCAAGTTTATACTGTAAGTCCTTACTTTACAGAGATCAAAGCGTCTCTTTTCAGTTGCAGAATGGAGATGAATGGCTTGAGACTCTAAACTCGTTGCGTTGGTTGGTTCTTGTTGCGTCTTTACCAATCATTTGTACGTTCCAAATTAGAGTATGCAACTGAGGTTTGGAATCCGTGTTTTTTGAAAGATATTGATCTTGTGGAGAGAGTGCAGCGTCTGTTTACCCGTCGTTTGCCTGGGTTGCAATTTCTGACCTATCCAGAACGTTTAAAAACACTAAATATAAAATCTTTAGAAGAACGACGCATACAACGTGACCTAATAATGGTTTACAAAATCATCAATGGTTTGGTGGATGTGCCGGTGGAGAGCTTTTTTCAGTTTGCACCTGTGGTTGGAACTAGAGGGCATAATTTAAAGTTGTATTGTAGGTATACACGTTTGGATTTAGCTAAGAGCTTTTTTTCTAATAGAGTTGTAACTATTTGGAATGCATTGCCTACGGAAGTTGTCAATATACGCACACTCAATGGTTTTCGTATAAAGATATCTGAGTTAAAATTAAGGGTAGGGCTTTCTAGCCGGACGAACGGCCCAGCCCACCCATCGTCCTGACTGATCTATATTTTTGGTTTACTGGACGTAGTAAACTTTACTTACTTACTCAACTCGCAAAGAATAGAAATCTCAACTGAGATTTTTCAAATTCATAATTTTTTAGTTTGTAAAACTAGGACAGGTCTACCAAAAGGTCGGCTAAGTATACCACATTAGAGAGAACAAATTTGAACATGCAAACAATAATTTAGCCAAAAGTCTGTGATGTCAACCATTTTTATCTAAAAATTATGAAATGAGCTGAACTTTCATAAAATAGGTATGCCTAATAAATGCTAAAGAGCCGCGTCGGTGGCTCAGTGGGTAGCAAGCATGCCTCTGAGTCACGGCGGCCGCTGCATCCCTAGTGGTTGTAGTGGTTCATCCTCTCGGCGTTGCAAGTTTCTTGCTGCAAAGAGTTGGTCGTCGGCACAACGCTCCACCCAGGCCACCGAAAGCTGGTTACAGCGAGTAGATAAAATGGGAACCAACTGGATCTGCCACAGCACCGAAGCCGCTCCTACAGCATGCCAACTTGGAGAAAGAGCAATGACGTCAGGAGTTGTCCACGGAAACCGACTAGGCAGGGGGGCCTCTCTCGCTCTAGGGGCGGACCTAGCGGACGTTGGGAGCCGACATCACCATGACGTCAACGCGCCAGGGACTTTCTTAGTACCTGGCGTCCAACAGCATGGCTAGAGTGGCTGGCAGTGATAGAAGGGAAACGTCCGAGATGACGAAACTACGGGGGTTGCGCAATGGATCGCAAGGTCTGAGCGTAGGGCCGTAAAGGCCCCCCCCGCACATCGGATCGATGCTACTGTTGTTTGGTATTGGATTTTCCGTTTGTGTATGTGTATGTGTATGTGTATACACATTGACCTTCAAATGTGTATGGTAATTTGTGTATACACATTCAACAGAACAATGTGTATTTTTGTGTATATTTGTGTATGTGTATTGTACTGAAAATGCAAATTTTTTGGTAGATTTTGAGACAGAAATGCTAGGAAAATCAAATCTCTCAATGTCCGCTGCTTGAAACCTTGGATAGCTTTGAAAGCGAGTTACTTACGCCATTTGAAGGCTTTATGAGGATACCTACTGATTATTACTGCGGCAAAAACATAGATATTTTACGATTCAGTTCGAAATTTTATCGACTTGTGCTGATCAAATACACATACACAAAAATACACATTATGAGTACAGTTTGTGTATGGTAATGTGTATCGGAATTTTCAATGTGTATGTGTATGTGTATGTGTATACACATAGAAAAAACAATGTGTATTTTTGTGTATGGTAAATGTGTATGTGTATACACAAACAACAGTAATCGATGCTAAAGATTGCATAGACATTCCGACCAAACTCGAAAATGCTTGGAAAGCGTCCAGTTATCAATTTCTCGCCGCGGTGATAAAATATACAAATATGCAAAAAATATGTACATATCTCATTTTTGCAAAAACAATCGCAAAAACCCGATATTATCCAACCATAGTTTGAACTACAATTATTAGATGTTGCTTTGAATCAACTGTTATAGATCAAAGAAATGTATATATGTGGTTTATTGCATTCTAAAAAATTTTTAAGTTGATCAATGATATCCGGCATATCCGGATCCGGATCCGGCCGGATATGGGCATATCCGGATCCGGATCCGGATCCGGTAGAAATTTGTATCCGGTCGGGCCCTACTCAGGAGGTTCTGACCCCCTGCAGGAGTCAGCCGGAGTCCGATCACAAAGTCGATGTTCCGAAATGGCAACGGGAGGATCCATTGTTGGCACTAGGGCCCGACCGGATATCCGGATCCGGATCCGGATCCGGCCGGATATGGCCATATCCGGATCCGGTACCGGATCCGGATATTACCTGCCGGATATGCCGGATATCAGTCACAGATGAAAAAACGTGATTTTTTACGTATTGAACATAAAATTAGATTAGTTCCAGTCATTTTAGGATATTTTTCGCTATTTAACTGCACAAAATGCTAAAAACCCACTCTCAAAATATCACCAGAGTGCGGGATCGCTTTGCAAATACATTGTACATCACTGGTGGTTTATCTTTGCCACTTAGAGTAAGGCTTCTCGTAAACCCTTTTTACCTGCACAATATGTCCCTATTTGTCTTCCCCTTACTTATTGGCTTGCTCAGGATTTTGCAAAAGGAAGTATTAATTTCTTAGATCTCTGGTTGAGCCACGGCCCGATCAGGGCGAGAAAATTTGAACAAAATTAGCTTGAAAAACGCTTTTGAAAGCATCTCATTATAGTATTAACATAAATTAGGAGGTATTGTAGTCTGAAGAGGTCTGGTTGGGAACGGCATCGTCAATTCTTTCATCTCCTTCTCTCTGAAGCCCGAAAATGTAGAAATGTTGTTGTTTAATAAGTATAACTTGCGTTGTTTGAACCACAATTATCAGATGTTGTTTTGAATCAACTATTATAGAACAAAGAAATGTATATACAGGGTGTCTCAAAAAATGATCACATTTCTTTTTACTGACATTTCCGCAAATTTTGACCAAATAGGCTGAAATTTGGACCATAGGTGCCAAAATTCAGGGAATTTTATATGTTAGTGTGGTGCACTAGGTTTGACTCATACATGTACTAGGGGGGGTTTGGGGGGGGTTACCCCCCCTGCTGGAAAGGCCAAACCCCCCCCCCTCACCCCCCCCACCCCCCCCCCCCCCCGAGACAGGTTAAGGGACCCCTCCCCCCGACCAAAAAATACAAGTGGTGGTAGTGGCTCCAGTATTAACAAACTGGGTCAGAAATCACTAATTTTTAGCCTAAAATTCACTTGAAAAGCCTTTGGAAACGGAATTTGGCGTTTCCACTGCTGATATTTAAGAAAAATCGGTGTTTTTGGAAGCTCTTTTTGTCATTTTTTGCTTGTTTTTAGCTTTAAAACGCTATTTGGCAGCTTAAAATAGCGATTTTTAGCGTCCTTACTGAAAAAAACGTGCTAAAAACGCATTTCTAGGCGTTTTGGAGCTTTTTGAAATTTGGGACCCCCACCTGGGCGAAACCCCCTCGACCCCCCCACCTGAGGAAAAACCCCCCCTACCCCCCTCCCCCAGGTCGGCCCGGAGCTGTTACATGTATGGTTTGACTCATCCCCGAGAAATTTCAAAAAGTGAAATTTGGTAATTGCAATAGTGAAAGCCGGTCAGCGAAAAATGGAAACATTTCCTTTTCCTGTATCTTTCCTAATTTTTGTCGGAATTGGATGAAATTTGGTGTGTAAACGCAGAAGTTAAGGGTAATTCGTGTGTAAAAAATTGACGCATGAACTCCAACGCTATCGTTAGAGTTTAGGCGATAAATAGTTATTACGCTCAAAATTGGTCAAAATTTGCGGAAATGGCAGTAAAAAGAAATGTGATCATTTTTTGAGACACCCTGTATGTGGTTTATTGCATTGTAAAAAATTTTAAGTTGATCAATGATATCCGGCATATCCGGATCCGGATCCGGCCGGATATGGGCATATCCGGATCCGGATCCGGATCCGGTAGAAATTTGTATCCGGTCGGGCCCTAGTTGGCACTAATGATTGCCTACTTAGAGTCACAAGTAGTCCCACAGGATTAGGGCCCGACCGGATACAAATTTCTACCGGATCCGGATCCGGATCCGGATATGCCCATATCCGGCCGGATCCGGATCCGGATATGCCGGATATCATTGATCAACTTAAAATTTTTTACAATGCAATAAACCACATACAGGGTGTCTCAAAAAATGATCACATTTCTTTTTACTGCCATTTCCGCAAATTTTGACCAATTTTGAGCGTAATAACTATTTATCGCCTAAACTCTAACGATAGCGTTGGAGTTCATGCGTCAATTTTTTACACACGAATTACCCTTAACTTCTGCGTTTACACACCAAATTTCATCCAATTCCGACAAAAATTAGGAAAGATACAGGAAAAGGAAATGTTTCCATTTTTCGCTGACCGGCTTTCACTATTGCAATTACCAAATTTCACTTTTTTGAAATTTCTCGGGGATGAGTCAAACCATACATGTAACAGCTCCGGGCCGACCTGGGGGGAGGGGGGTAGGGGGGGGTTTTTTCCTCAGGTGGGGGGTCGAGGGGGGGTTTCGCCCAGGTGGGGGGTCCCAAATTTCAAAAAGCTCCAAAACGCCTAGAAATGCGTTTTTAGCACGTTTTTTTCAGTAAGGACGCTAAAAATCGCTATTTTAAGCTGCCAAATAGCGTTTTAAAGCTAAAAACAAGCAAAAAAATGACAAAAAGAGCTTCCAAAAACACCGATTTTTCTTAAATATCAGCAGTGGAAACGCCAAATTCCGTTTCCAAAGGCTTTTCAAGTGAATTTTAGGCTAAAAATTAGTGATTTCTGACCCAGTTTGTTAATACTGGAGCCACTACCACCACTTGTATTTTTTGGTCGGGGGGAGGGGTCCCTTAACCTGTCTCGGGGGGGGGGGGGGGTTGGGGGGGGGGGGGGGGGGGTTTGGCCTTTCCCGCAGGGGGGGGTAACCCCCCCACAAACCCCCCCTAGTACATGTATGAGTCAAACCTAGTGCACCACACTAACATATAAAATTCCCTGAATTTTGGCACCTATGGTCCAAATTTCAGCCTATTTGGTCAAAATTTGCGGAAATGTCAGTAAAAAGAAATGTGATCATTTTTTGAGACACCCTGTATATACATTTCTTTGTTCTATAATAGTTGATTCAAAACAACATCTGATAATTGTGGTTCAAACAACGCAAGTTATACTTATTAAACAACAACATTTCTACATTTTCGGGCTTCAGAGAGAAGGAGATGAAAGAATTGACGATGCCGTTCCCAACCAGACCTCTTCAGACTACAATACCTCCTAATTTATGTTAATACTATAATGAGATGCTTTCAAAAGCGTTTTTCAAGCTAATTTTGTTCAAATTTTCTCGCCCTGATCGGGCCGTGGCTCAACCAGAGATCTAAGAAATTAATACTTCCTTTTGCAAAATCCTGAGCAAGCCAATAAGTAAGGGGAAGACAAATAGGGACATATTGTGCAGGTAAAAAGGGTTTACGAGAAGCCTTACTCTAAGTGGCAAAGATAAACCACCAGTGATGTACAATGTATTTGCAAAGCGATCCCGCACTCTGGTGATATTTTGAGAGTGGGTTTTTAGCATTTTGTGCAGTTAAATAGCGAAAAATATCCTAAAATGACTGGAACTAATCTAATTTTATGTTCAATACGTAAAAAATCACGTTTTTTCATCTGTGACTGATATCCGGCATATCCGGCAGGTAATATCCGGATCCGGTACCGGATCCGGATATGGCCATATCCGGCCGGATCCGGATCCGGATCCGGATATCCGGTCGGGCCCTACACAGGATGAGGGACAGGCTAAGACTGTTATCTATTCGTCGCAGTTTTATACCTTGCAGGACTCAATTCTGTATCGTGTGGAACCTAAACAACGCAGCATGTTGTTGTTGGTTGTACCTGATTCAATGAAAGAGGACATAATTTCGGCTTGCCATGATAGTGTCTTCTCGGGTCACTTGGCCTTGAAGCGCACATATCTGAGGGCAAAGAGTAGGTATTTCTGGGTTGGTATGTTTCGGGATATCAAGCAACATTGCTTGCGGTGCTTTCGCTGTGCAACTCGCAAGTCGCCAGCAAGAGTAACCAAAGCACCGTTGGTCCCTCTGCCACCCGTAGCTTACCCGTTTGACCGAGTTGGTTGTGACATTTTGGGCCCTCTGCCCTTGTCATATTCGGGTAACCGGTATGTTCTCTGTTTTACTGATTATTTGACCAAGTGGGTCGAGATTTTTGCAACGAACAATGTCCAAGCGGTGACAGTTGCTAAATTATTTGTTGAGGGAATTGTGTGCCGATTTAGCAGCCCTCGAACACTTTTGACAGATAGAGGTGCGCAGTTCACTTCAGTGTTAATGAAAGAAATTTGTAAGTTGTGTGAGACACAGAAGGTTTTCACACTTGCTTACAACCCGAAATGTGATGGTCTTGTTGAACGTTTCAACCAGACTTTGCTGAATATGGTGGCTATGTTTGTTCACTCTAACCAGAAGGATTGGGATGAACGGCTTTGTTACTTAGCTCATGCTTACAGGACAAGCGTGCATTCTTCCACACTTGAATCGCCGTTCTACCTGATGTATTTGCATGACCCAGTTCTTCCTATACAGGTAGTTCTCGACTACATACCGAGTCCATACGTAGATACCGCAGACAACTATAAGCTTTGGGTCATGGATAACTTTAGCCAGGCGTGGAAGTTGGCTCATGAGAACCTTGCTGTTGCGCAGCTCGATTATAAGCAGCGATATGATACTAGGGTGTATCTTCCTAAGTTTCGCGTTGGTGATTTAGTTTTGGCCTACTGTCCAGCCATTCCTGTTGGTAAAACTAAAAAGCTAGCTCACCGTTGGACGGGTCCCTTCAGGATTGTGAGCTTAGATTTACACTCTTCACCAGTGGTAGAAATCCGGTCTTTCTCTAAGCCTCGAGAAGAACCCTTTCGTATTAATGTAAATCGATTGAAACCTTTGTTTCCAGATCTTGTAGGTTCTAGGGCAGATGAACCTGACTACAAAGTAACCGTTAAGACCCCAGCGCGGTCTAGAGATAGCACGTTGCAAACTGAGGATGTGTCTAAAAAGGCCACTACTATTGTGTCTAGATATAATCTCCGGCCACGAAAGTAAATATGTTTTGTTCCAGGTGATGCTAAGGGGCCGTCCATAAACTACGACGTTCAAAAATTCAAAATTTTGCACCCCCACCCCCCCTCCCACGTTTACCGACGTTTTCATCATCACCCCCCATAAAAATTACGACTTTTGGGTGGACCCCCCCCCCCCCCCGAAATAAAATTTTCGAATTTTCGTTCAAAATCTGAAGCTGCTTTTCTGACTGCGTAATCACAAATGAATAATAAAAAAATTTATGCCTGTTCACATACGTATTTACCAGTTAGTTTCACCAATCTTTCAAGAATTTATTTAACTTTCAGTGAAAAAAGAGTCATTCAAATCGGTCGAGATTTGCGGTTGCCACAGCAAAAAATCTGCTGGGTTGTTTTAATCACTCTTGTTCGTTGCCAAAATCAGTGTTTCAAATTCGAGGGCAAATATCTCGAGAACCAAGCAGAGCATCTTAACGAAAATTCATCTAATCGGTAATTTATTTGTCTTTCATTCAAAAAACATTTATTCAAATCGGTTGGGATTTACGGTTGCTACAGTAAAAAATCTGCTGGGTTGTTTTTTTGCACACCGTGTATAAATCACGCTAACATACTGTATGTTGTACAACTACAAAAATGTGTCAAAAACCGTTTGACTTTCTCTGCATTCTTGCTTATTCTGCAATCGTCAAACCTTACAAAAAAGGCCAAAAATACGTCAACGTTTTGCATCAACCCCCCACCCCCCTCCGACGTTCTGCGACGTTTTTCGGGGTACCCCCACCCCCCCTCTCTGAACGTCGTAGTTTATGGACGGCCCCTAAGGGCGTCAGCCTTATGCCCGTGCACGTGTTGCCTGATTTCCGTACTCCGGGAGGCTACTTCATAAAGGTACGGATATTGCCGGCGAGTGGAGACAGTGGTGGCGTGGCGGCTAACAGGGCGATGGCAGTGACTGTTAGCGCAGCAATATCTCCCGAGGAGCCGGAAAATCGCATCCACATAGCCCTTTTCAAACAGGCCTTGGAGAGGGTGAACGAAACACTCCCAGAAGAGCCGCGGGATAAGGTTCTGCTGGACCTCATTCTGCAGTCGAAGGCAGACTGCAGGCGACCGGGGGCCGAATTTGAAGTTCTTCGCTTCTCTGCCAACTTAGTGGAGAAGTCAAACTTTGATTTGGTCTTGGGCGGACCGTTTTTTCGAGGTGTTGGCCCCGTGTACTTGCATTGGGGGGCCGCGCTTAGATCAGGGTTTATGTCCTTCAACCGGCATCAGTTGTCGGCCAGATTGACTATGTACAAGGAGTGGCCGCTGGAAGGCCAGGAGTACTGCCGGGGTTTAGCCGGGTCTGCTACCCCTTCGTTAGCCCAGAGTGCGGCGGTGTACACCAAGCTGAAAGAATTGCAGGTCCAGTGTCAAGGGTTGAAGGCGGTGTTGCAGCAGGTCAAGGAACGAGCTGGCAGGATGTTGGAGGCGTTGGCGTGGGTGGAAGAAGATCAGGACTTTGTGGATGAGCTGGAGGCGGAACTGGCCGGGGAGGGTTGTTAGGAAAGTCTTTATGGGTGTTGGTGTTGGAATGCTGTGATAGTTTAATGTTATGTCTGATGGATGATGGGATGGAGGCCGAGTGGCCGGGTGCTAATAAAGTTTAGTTGGGCTGTGTGACTGGTTTACGAGGCGGTTGCTCTTCCCTAACACTTGTTAGCTATACTTAAGTACGTATTTTTGGCAGTATTTACCCGTGCCCATGCTTAGATATTTTTCAGAGTACTTACTCGTACTTACCCATCATTTTAGCAAGATACACTACCTGACAAATTGAGCATATTTTTGTCAATGTTCACGTGACAAATTAACAGTGCTTCAACGAAATTTTAGGTCGTAAATTTGCTCTCGATGGACAAAGAACTTTATTAAAATGAAAGGAAAGTTCAAATTCAGTTTGGATTGTACAAATTTTACAGATCATTTTTGCATTTATTTCCTCTAGGTTACTTTACTGTGTATTTTTGTTGTAAGGCGACATAATTTGTACATAGTACAGATAGTCTGGCACTTAACGCCGTTTATGGTA
>JASANB010007214.1:0-77274 GCA_030248155.1 Sabatieria punctata
TAGACTTAGGCTTTGGTTCAGGGTTTTGTTTAAAACCAAAATCCAGTTAAGGAACGACTGAGATAGCTCTATTTAAAAATACCGTAACTCCGGATACGGCAGTTCCAGTAACCCATACCTACGATCATCAAAGTTCAGTATCGGCCCGGCCTGGGGTAGGCGTAGGGTTTTCGTCAGGAGGAGCGGGTCGTTTTCCACAGCCTGGCTGGTCCAAAATTTCAAAGTGCTCAAAAGCAACTTTTTAGAATTCCAACAACAACAACGTCCAAATTGCCTATGAAACAGCGCTTTTTAGTCGTAGTTAGCGCTATTATTTGCGATTTTTAGTACTTTGCAGATTGTGGCTCAAAGCCACGGACAGGGCGGGAGGAGGCCCATTCCCCCCCCCACCCGGCGCTGCCGCGGCCGGATTACGGTATGCACTATCTGCTCTATGTTTGGTGTGAAAATAAATTTTTCTTCCCTTTGCTGAGGTTTTTTGAGAGGTCAGAAATGATTTTATATTTGGAAAATGCGCCTCTAGGAGTTCTTTTATGTTTCTAAAACAGGCACTCTGGAGCGTTCCTATACTGATGCGTCCCTCTGGGGGTTTTTTTATGTTTTTAAAACAGGCCCTCCGGAGCGTTCCTATACTGATGCGTCCCTCTAGGGGGTATTTTTGCATGTTTTTAAAACAGGCCCTCCGGAGCGTTCCTATACCGACCGGTCCCCTAGAGAGTTTGTACATGTTTTTAAAACAGGCCCTCTGGAGCGATTCCTATACTGATGCGTCCCCTAGGGGTACTTTTATGTTTGGAAAACAGGCCCTCCAGAGCGTGCCTATACTGATGCGTCTCTAGGGGTACTTTTATATTTGGTATTTATAAAAATTACAATTACTTGGAGATTAAGCTGTTCTGTTTATAGTGCTTTTACTACCACTTCTCTGCAGAAGTCGTTTAAACTTCGCGCGCTTTGTGTTGTTTCACATGTAGCAATATTACAGTAACCCCGCCGCGGCAGCGCCGGGTGGGGGAATGGGCCGGGAATCAGTTGGGGCAGACACAGACATGGGCAAGGGGTTTTGTGGAGGTTCCCCCCCAGGCTCTGACCTACCTCCTCTCACCCAGCCGCTACCTCCCTCAGCAATTTTTTGGAAGAATTTTGTATAAAAAACTATGATAAAAATATGCCTGGATTAGGTGTAATGAGCTCAGCGCCCCATCAGGCGCTCCATAGCCCCCTCAGCCCGCCCCTCAGGAATTGACAATTCTACCCCCCTCAGCCAGAAATGCTAGCCGATGTCTGGGCAGACATTGGCCAAGGGGGCACTGAACTGAGGATCTTGACCCCCTCATGCGCTGACCTGACCTACCCAATCAAGCCGCCTACCTGTTTCCGGCCAGGAAATTTTTGGAAGAATTTTGTATAGAAAGTTATGATAAAGTTATGCCTTGATTTATATTAGGTGTAAGTTAGCTCAGACATAATAGCTCATTTTGCATTGTTTTAACTAAAAATATGCCAATAAACCTTGATTTTAACCAAAAATCGAACTTATTGGCTTACCATTTCGTCATCTCCCATCAGCCCCCCCAAGATTCGAAAATTTGCCACCCCTTTAGCCGAACTGCTAACGCATGTGTAGGTTGGGGTGAGGGCCTTAGTCCTGTCACATTGTATGACTAAAAGTATTACGAGTAGCAGGTTACTGTTTACAATGGCAACTTATCGCCAAGGCAAGCGATACCAGTGGGAGAGAAATGTCTAGCTCTTTCTGTGCGGCCCTGTCCTGTGAACTTGTAGTTGAGTTGTTTGTTGCATAATAAAAGTGCATTGTCACGCAGGGCGCCATGTCTCTCAACAAATTGGCAGTGGATCAACTGGACCTAGCCTGAAGAAGCGTCCTTATTCGGTAAAGCAGTGCTTAATAATCTTCTCTTGCTAACCTGTCATATTTTTGTTTGATTTTTTCTCGCTGACTCTGCTGTTTTAGAGTGGATTTCAACGTTCCTCAGAAGAAGGTTATTACCAACCCACAGAGGTGAGCACTTGTCTGTTTGCTAATTTTGTTCCAATTAGGTAGGTAGAGCACACTTACCGATGGTACCGGTACCTTATATGGTTTCGGCACCATAAACGGCGTTAAGTGCCTGACTGTAAGAGTGCCCTTTCTTTAAGCAAATTCTACCAACGCAACCATAAATCTGAACCGATTTGAAAGAATCTTTTTGAATGAAAGGTAGATAAATTTTTTGAAAGACTGTTTTGTTATGAGTTTCTGAAATCTTTGTCCTCCAAAGTGAAAACATAGATTTTGGTAATGAACTAGGGCGAGTCGTATTATTCCGTTGCACTTCATACTCTGCTGTGCTGGCCATAAAAAAGCCTTTGTCGATTTTTCGGAATAAGTTCAAATGGCCGCCACCGTTCCGTCAATTTTCAACCGAATCCGAATCAAAAGATATTTGGCATGATTATTTTTATTTGTTAAAAATACATGGACGGGGGTAAGGAGGTTTACTCATATCCCCTCCTGGAGGAGAAAATTTTTGCTTATTTAAGGCAAAATAGGCGTTTCCCTTAATTTTTTTCATTGACCCCCCTCGAGGTCTCAGTTCCCCCCGGATTTTCTGGCCCAATATGAGCAGAGTGTCTTCAATCTTTCAGAATTTATCTGGTTTTCATTCAAAAAAGATCATTCAAATCGATACAGATTTACAGTTGCTTAAGTAAAAAAGCTGCTGTATGGATTGTATCGGATATTGGTTGCAGGATCGTGGCCGCCTTACCGACCGTCAAACATGCACTGGACAAGGGAGCAAAATCGGTGGTTCTGATGAGTCACTTGGGCCGACCCGACGGCAGTCCCAGCCCCAAATACACCCTCCAAAATGTGGCCACAAAAGTACAGGAGCTGCTTGGAAAGCGTCTTTCTATCGACTTGAACTGCAATAAATCAATTCACAAAACTGCAGGGATGTGAAATTCCTGAGCGACTGTGTGGGTGCCGAAGTAGGAGGCAGCCTGTGCCGACCCCCCAGCCGGCAGTGTGATTTTACTGGAGAACCTCCGATTCCATCTGGAAGAGGAGGGAAAGGAGTTGAGCCGGATGGAAGAAGGTAAAAGGGTGCAGTGCCAGTCAAAATAGCTGCTTCGCTGTCTAGGTAAAAGCCAAAGAGGAGGACGTAAAGAAATTCCGCGAGTCTTTGACCAAATTAGGCGATGTCTATGTTAACGATGCCTTTGGCACTGCACAGGGCGCACAGGTAAGATATTTTTGTTTAACCCCTTATGCGGGGGCAGGTACCATTGTCTTTTTACTTGGTATTGTAAAACGTCATGCAATAAGTTCGAAAAGACATACATTACCTTTTACAAAGGTAAGACAAACGAAAAGTAAGATCTTAACTTTTCGTATGGTAAATTGGCGTTCGTTTGGCGCCTCGATCTCATCACATTCAACTCATTTCCATTCGGCAGCCTGTAACAGCTACCTATTGTACTTCGAAGCTAATTTTGCTGTATAAAACTGAACCGATCACCTGAAACAGGAACTTGTTACTAGTCATTTAACTTATTACATTTCGTTTCATATAACGCTACGATAGGTAATAAGTTGGCTAATCGATGTAAAAGGTAGGTGGAAAAGACATAGTAATAACTCTCCACCGAAAACCTGCCTCCGCATAAGGGGTTAACCAATAATACCAAGAGTATTGGCTAAATACGGGGTGCCAAACAATGACAGTCCTTTCTCCCCAGAGCAACCTAAGTAGGGCATTTTATTGTGGCTTTTTGTACTGACAAGCTCGACGCTGAGTGTTCTCTCTGTTGGCCTCACAAACAGTTTGAAGATGAGTAGTCACTTTGTCTTCCTATTCTGCTCATCTTTAAGCTGTTCTTGACGCCAATAAGGGGAACACACAATATTGAGCTTGTCGCTCTAAACCCGGTACTTTTATTATTTTCTGACCATGCTTGGCTGGCATACATGTAACAAGTCCCGGCTGGCGTGGGGAACCGATTTTTTGCGCCAGGTGGGCGGCGGCCCAGACGGTGGTCCAACATTTCAAAAAAGCTCCAGAACACCTGGAAATGCGTTTTTAGCACGGTTTTTTAGTTAGGAGACTAAGAATCGCTTTTTAAGCTTCAAATAGCTAAAAGCAAGCAAAATACGATACAAATGGCTTCCAAGAACACAGATTCCTCTAAAATACCAGTGTTGGAAACGCCAAATCCAGTTTCCAAAGGCTTTTCAATTGAATTTTAGGCTAAAAATTGGTTATTGCTGAGCCAGTTTGTTAGTACTGGAGCCGCTACTAGTACTTGCATTTTGGAATGGGGGGTCGCTAAACTGTCTCGAGCGGATGCGGTTTGGCCTTTCTAACTAGGGGGCTAACCCCAAACCCAAAGCTACATGTATGATGGTTGCTTTAGTTTGAGGGAATCATTGCTGACACCCTGTACATTGTGTCTTTAGCTCTATGGTTGGCGTGGCCCATGACAAACGTGCTTCCGGTTTTCTGCTGAAAAGGAGCTGACCTACTTCGCTAAGGCCTTGGAGCACCCAGAACGTTCCTGGCCATTCTGGGCGGAGCCATAGTGAAAGATTAGATTAAGCTGATTGAAAACATGCTCGACAAGGTTGTATGACAGGTTGAGTTTGTTTTTGTGCAAGCTTTTCTTGCAGGTCAATGAGATGATTATTGGCGGTGGTATGGCCTTCACTTTCCAGAAAGTGCTAACATGAAGGTAGGTGGGTGAAGCCAACAGACAGTGACGAAGGATTGACCGACCGACCGACCGACCGACCGACCGATTGACTGACTGACTGACTGACTGACTGACTGACTGACTGACTGACTGACTGACTGACTGACTGACTGACTGACTGACCGACCGACCGACCGACCGACCGACCGACCGACCGACCGACCGACCGACCGACCGACTGCATGATCTGACCTGCCCTGACTGTCTGACTGACCGACCGACCGACCGATTGACTGACTGACTGACTGACCGAACGACCGACCGACCGACTGACCGACCAACCGGCTACCTGATCTGACCTGCCCTGACTGACTGACTGACCGACCGACCGACCGATTGACTTGACTGACTGACTGACTGACTGACTGACTGACTGACTGACTGACTGACTGACTGACTGACTGACTGACCGACGGACCAACCGACTGACCGACCGACTGCCTGACCTGACCCACCCTGACATTATTGACTGACTGACTGACCGACCGACCGACCGACCGACCGACCGACCGACCGACTGCCTGATCTGACCTGCCCTGACTGACTGACTGACTGACTGACTGACTGACTGACTGACTGACTGACTGACATGATTGGCTGACTGACTGACTGACTGACTGACTGAAAGGTGAATTGACGCAGAGACACGCTGTCTAGCTTACTCAATTGACTGACCGTTTATAGATAGAGCCGAGTATGTTTGATGAAGAGGGTTCGAAGATCGTGCAGTCTCTGATCGTTCAAGGCCAAACAGAACAACGTAACTACGCTTCTCTATTTTTCAGCCATCCTTTTCAATCGTGTCTTTTGCGGGTTAAAATCCACCTTCCAGTCGATTTCGTCACGGCAGACAAGGTTGCCGAGGACGCCCAGGTCAGCCACGCCACTCTCAGCAAAGCGAATCCCCGACGGATGGCTGGTATGGCGTGGCTTCTTTTTATAATGGCTGTAAAATGATCTCGGTCCTGCTTCAGGGTCTGGACGTAGGCGAGAAATCGGCGGCAATCTTCACGGAGGCCGTAGCGCGTGCCAAGACCATCGTGTGGAATGGGTAAGTGTCTGGTTGAAATGGTTTATTTGTAACAACTAATACCATACATGTAACAGGTCATCCGCCGAAGGGGGGTTGAAGGGTCTGGCATGCTGTTTTTGCCAGGCGATTTTGGCAATTTTTGAGTCTGAAATTGTAAAATTGCAAAAATTTGCTCCAAAAATTTACCCGCCGAGAAAAATCGGAGGGGGTGCGGCGAAATCGTCTCGGGGGGTGGCTCTGACCTAAGTCGGGTGGGGGGGCAGACCCCCCCTCGACCTCCTGTAACATGTATGACTAATACCCCGGTTTTCAGCCCGGCCGGCGTGTTCGAGTTCCCCAATTTCGCCAAGGGCACTAAGGCAGTGATGGATGCAGTGGTGAAAGCCACGGAAAACGGCGCTGTCTCTATCATCGGTTAGTGGGTCGGATCGATCCGAAAGCTGCTGGGTGTCTCAACGAATGGAAAGAATTCTTTTTGCTGTCAGTTCCGTGAATCTCGCCCAAATTGGCTGAAATTTGACGCACTTTCCGATATGATAACTTATAGCTATGTCCCGATCCGGTGCAATATTATGATATACAGTAACAGTAGTGCACAAAAAATGTCCTCTCCACTTTTTCGGGTTCATTTTCTCGGCCAGTTCTTTTATCAATTTGGCTCAATAGTTCCAGCAAAAATTAACTAGACAACTGGCATTATTATTATGCAAGTTTGGTGCAAAAATTCATGCTCATGCTGATTTTATGACACGAAAACTAGGAATCATAGTGGTCCACGCAAATTCAATTTTTTTCGGTACTACAAAGAGTTACGGTTTTGAAACTTGCAGGAATGATTGGTGTTGCTATTGGTCATAACATACTGAGTGGACAGTCCAGTAGCTCAAAGGGCACTAAAATTGGGGAATTTCACAAGCATGACAGAAAGTCTCATAGTTAAGAAATCCGCACCTCTAGAATCAAAGCATTGAATTAGTTGTTAACAAATACAGATTTTAGCAGGAGCTTTGACAAATGAATGTCTAAACTCTGTTTCACATCATAGAAACCTCTTTTCCCACATTACTTTTCTTCAAAATCATCATTTTACCAGTTTTATGAAAAAAGTCAGATTTAAGCCATCTTTTTTAAATTCCCCAATTTTAGTCGCCTTTGAGCTACTTGACTGCCCACTCAGTATGTTATACCCAATAGCAACACCAATCATTCCTGCAAGTTTCAAAGCCGAACTCTTTCTACTACCGGAAAAAAATTGAATTTGCTTGGACACCCTGATTGTTGGTTGTTTGGTCATAAAATCAGCATGAGCTTGAATTTTTGCATCAAACTTGCACAATATGTCGCCAGTTGTCTTGTTAATTTTTGCTGAAAATTTGAGCCAAACCGATAAAAAACGTTTGAGTGAATCCGAAAAAAGTGGGGAGAACATTTTTTGTGCATCCGGATCTGGTAGCAAAGTGTATCCCTAAGTGCAGGTGCCAAAATCGCAATTTAGCCAATTTGGCCAAGGTTTTCATAATAATGACAGCAAAAGCGGAATGTTTCCATTTTATTAAACACTCTGCACTACTGGCGTACTCCTAAACCATTCCAAATTGCAGGCGGCGGCGACACTGCTACCTGCTGCGCCAAATGGAACACAGAAGAGAAGGTCAGTCACGTGTCGACCGGGGGCGGCGCTTCGTTGGAATTGCTAGAAGGTTTCTCTCCTGTCCAATTTTGTTCATTTTACCACCTTTTACTGAAATGAATTCTAGGCAAAACATTGCCAGGAGTAGCTGCACTCAGCCCGGCCTGACTAGAAGTACATAGCAACCTTTGAAAGAGAAGCTGAATTTGCGTTATCTAATCGTAGAGATTGTAGGCACTGACTGTCTGTGTGTTGTACCTGTGCTAGTAGGCTGTTTGCGGGTAGAACTTACTTCGGTTTAGTTGTTGTCTAGTCTGTTTTTGTCTCCCTCTGCTCATGCTCTAACATTTGACCCTTCTGTCTTGGTAGTTTATCCGTGCCACTTTTCTAGGTCAACAAGTAAATATTTGTCCTCCTTGCTGCGCAATTGTAAGCCGGAGAGCTTGTACAATGTAGGTGTAGGCAGATTATACAGTCGGTCACATACGTACATGGGCCGTAAAAATCGGGTGGGGTCTGGTTTTCTGGGGGGGGGGGGCCGGAAAAAAGTCCAAAGAACGGCTATTTTGCCTTAAATAAGCGAAAATTTTTTTCCTCCAGGGGGGGGCGGGCGGGGGTAAACCCCCTTCCCCCCGCGGCCCATGTATGGTCGGTCAGCGACCTATGTTCATGATTTATAAAGGGTGTTGTGACATCTTCAAGCGGTCTAGTTCGACCACCGAACTGTTGATGCGGTAACAGCTAGGGCCCGACCGGATACAAATTTCTACCGGATCCGGATATGCCCATATCCATCCGGATCCGGATATCATTGATCAACTTAAAAATTTTTTAGAATGCAATAAACCACATATATACATTTCTTTGTTCTATAACAGTTGATTCAAAACAAAATCAAATAATTGTAGTTCAAACTATGGTTGGATTATATCGGGTTTTTGCGATGCAAGTGATATTGCATATATCATATGCATGCAAAAATGAGATATGTACATATTTTTTGCATATTTGCATATTTTATCACCGCGGCTAGAAATTGAAAACTGGACGCTTTCCTTCCAAGCATTTTCGAGTTTGGTCGGAATGTCTATGCAATCTTTAGCATTTATTAGGCATACCTATTTTACAGATACAGGCCTCACCTGAAAAAAAACAGAAGGGGAAACATTTCATAATTTTTAGATAAAAATGGTTGACATCACAGACTTTTGGCTAAATTATTGTTTGCATATTTAAATTTGTTCTCTCTAATGTGGTATACTTAGCCGACCTTTTGGTAGACCTGTCCTAGTTTTACAAACTAAAAAATTATAAATTTGAAAAATCTCAGTTGAGATTTCCGTTCTTTGCGAGTTGAGGGTGTTATCCTTTGCACAGAAATCAGGGTTATAAGAACTACTGGGGTCATGGAATTACAATCGCCTCAAGAAATTTCTAACAAGCATTCAGTCGAATGCAATATTTATGTTCAAAATACGTATAAAATCACGTTTTCTCATCTGTGACTGATATCCGGCAGGTAATATCCGGATCCGGATATGGCCATATCCGGCCGGATCCGGATATCCGGTCGGGCCCTAGTAACAGCAACCGACTATGGGCGAACCAGTTGAGTATATATTTGAGGGAGTTAGACAAAACAACAACGAGGAGAGGTACCAAAACACACGCCAGACACAATACAATCAATAGCACAACAGAACTCTGAACAACAACAGCAACAATAATAATGCAGCATTGAAGTGCATCTCTACACTAACTATAGCAAAGGTCAGCTCAACCGTATGCTTTTCATGACTGCCGATTGGTAATGTTTGTTTTCTGGCTATGCGGCGTTTTGTGCTGTTTAAAAGTCGTCAAAGTCATATAGAGGTTATGGAAGGGGACGCGGGGTTGGGGGTCTGAGCCCAAATTCTAGGGAGGTGGCTTGGGCACTCAGAAATTGCAATTTTCAGGCCAAAAATAGCTAATTTGTGCTCAAGTACAGCTGAAAAGTGCTGTTTTGCAGGCGGTTTTAGCAATTTTAGTGTCTGAAATACTAAAAAAATCGCAAAAATTTGCTCAAAAATTACTTGCAGAAAAATCGGAGGAGATGGGAGGGGTCTGGTCTAAGTTGGGTGGGGGTAGACGATCCTCCCTACCCCGTGTTGCATGTATTGTCAAAGTTCTATCCAATATACTGTATAGCTTTAGGACTTCTAAAAGTTAGCAGAATTTATGCATTAACATCTTATTTTGGCCAGTTTCGTATGTAGCAGAGCAGTGATTAGGTTTATTTCTGCTTGCTGTATAAGCTATTATAGAAACATAATATTTGTGATTTCTAATTGATACCGAATGAATCTGTTCACTGATATACGATTTTCGACACAGCTGACTATATCTCAGGGATGTGAGGTGGGAAAAAAACACCGGAAAAAACTGTTTTTTTCCGGAAAAAAACCGGTTTTTTTCCTAAGCGTCGGAAAAAAACATAAATCGCGGAAAAAAACTCAAGCTAAAAATAGCTAATTTACGTCATTTTTCGTTTAAAAAATGGACTTTTGCTATGTATAATAGGCCATACTGACTCAAAACTGTTAGAAAAACAACAAAAAAAGACCAAATTTGGCATGAAAAAACAAAAATGCAAACTGCTGTAAGAAAATTTGCATATAGCGTTATTTATGGAACCTGTCAGGCACTGTTTCATGCCTGTTTCGTGATTTATATCAATGTAACACGTGTATTTCTGGTCTAACAAGACTGAGGAAGGCGCTAGAAAGCGTTAGGAATCATAAAACCAGCCTAGGATACTCAGAACTTGGGCTGGAGTTTTTTTCCGCGATTTAGGAAAAAAACCGGAAAAAAACCGGAAAAAAACTGGAAAAAAACAGGCCGAGGTTTTTTTCGGAAAAATATACAACCCTGCTATATCTGCTATTGATTGGGATTTTCTAGTATTGCTCGAACTTTTTTATCTGCCTAGAACCTTGTATGAGGCGACAGTAACTAAGGATTAGTGGCTGTCTGTGGTTCGATTAAGGTTCCGGTAATTATCAGTTTGATTACTAATTCAGCAAGCAGGTCATAGAAGCGGTCGGGTTTCTTTAAGACGTCAGCCGGCAGAGCGCTTGTACTGAGAGCAGCTTGTTTATTGCCTCACTCGCTTGTATCATTTTCTCCTCCCTCTCTCCATTTTACTGTCATTTTTATGAGCGAAAGTAATCTATTTTTCATGCTTCTCAGTGGTTAATTTTGTTTAACCGCCTTTAATCCCGCGTCTGATCGGTCTAAATTGCGGATGTCCGGTTGGTCTGAATAAGTGTAAAGAGAAGAAACTACATAGATTCTTTAAGCTTGTCTTGTCTGTCCCGCGTAGAACCGATAAATGCACGTAGGCAATTGCTAAAGACTAGGAATACGTGGCTATACGGGACGTTTAGGTAAGCGATTCATCTTTTTTCCATATATAGCGTGACACATTGTGCGGAAATTATGTCGACACCGCGTTCAAGGCCCTAGAGACCAATGCGCACCTACTGTATTGACTTCATAATCCGTTCAATTATTATCTCCACCGTCCTACTAGCCCAGCGGCGTAATTGCAAGCAATAATCGTTATTCCTAGGGTGTTTGGGCTCCAGCAGCCTATCTGCCTAATATGGAAATAGCGTCGTTGGTCAGCCTGATCGTGTCTGGCTTCATGTTTTGCCTGTGCATCTGCGGAATTTGCGGCAACATTCTATCCGGCTGCGTCTTTCTCCTGCCGCACTTCAGAATCAAGTCCATTAATCTGCTGTTGGCCAGTCTGAGCATCGTTGACTGCGGTCTCTTGCTCTTATCCATTCCAGTTTACTGTCTGCCGCCTGTGGCTGCGGTGGTACGAGAATCCAGTTGCGTCCATAAAGTCAACCTGTATGCCACGGTGTACGTGTGGCCCGTCGCAATTATGTTTCAGACGGCCTCTGTGTGGCTGTTGATAGCAGTAACTTTTCAGCGATTTGTCGCTGTTTGTAAGCCCTTTCTGGTGGTTTCTTATTGTACCAGGTACAATGCTGTCAGCAGACATGGGCTAGCTTTTTGGCTGAGGGGGTAGTACTGTAGTAAATCTCAAATCCCGGGTAGGGGTAGTAGTGGCCGCTGAAGGTGGTTGAGGGGCTGGTAAGCCAAAAAGTCCAATTTTTTTGCTAAAATCAAGGTTTTTGGCTTATTTTCCATTAACATAGGTAATACATAAAATAAGGTAATACTGAGCTCATTTACACACCTTATCTAGACATACATTGTACCTTTAGCATAATTTTCTCAACAAAAGTCTTGCAAAAATTTCCTGGGAGGTAGCGGCGGCCTGAGGATCAACCCCCAACGCTGCTGGCTTAGCTCATGTCTAGCTGTCAGCGAAATAACTAATCTTCTAGCAATGGCACCCTTTACATGCAACTATTTCGATCGAGACCTCAGGTGATTAGACCTATTTCCTCAGAGAATTTCAATTTGTAGTCTTAGTTTGTAGTCAAAAATTTTCGAGAAAATAATTTGTAGTCTTAGTTTGTTTGTGGTCGTCAAATTTCGGGTCAGGAAAATGTTTATTAGTCTAGTTTGCGGTCAATTTGCAGTCGGGTTGCCAAATGTGGCGAACGCCGGGGCTGTCGGGGTCTGCTTGTTGTTTAATTGTCGTTGTCTGCAGAACCGTTACAACCTTGGACAGACGAAATTTTTAATTTGATTAAAGCCACTTTTTCTAATGTAAAATTTTGTATGGAATTGAATGGTGGCACTCCCAGGTCGCTCCGACCACTGGGAAGGGTGCAATTCGTGATTTTCTGAACCCTACTTTTTTAAAAAAACCGAATTTCAAAACTGACGAAAACTGGAATTGATCACAGTTTTCTACCATTTTAAGAGATAGAGACCTCGTTCATACTTCATCAGAGAGCCCCGAAAATATCCTTTCTTTACAAGTTGTCAGATTTTAAATTGGCCGAAAATTAGCATAAAGCGGTGCATTTGAAAATTTGAAACGGAGCACAATTTTCAAACGGGCGCATACAGCGGGCAGCATTTTGAAAATTAATGTTTTTTACATCATTCGATTCGCCTCATCGAGAACTTTCGTTTAAAATTATTTCCAGCATGGGACAGACACTATGAAGGGTAGAAAACTCGCAAAAACCGAAAAATACTCAAGTTTTTTCAGCTTTTTTTGCATGAATTGGCTGTGTAACTTTTGACTAGAAGAAAAGATTTACATTTTGGTTATAAGTTTTGAAACAGACCACCGTGCCCGTCTAAAGGCGGAATTTCAGCTCGCTAACTAAACCCGCTTAAGAATTACCTCGTCAAATCACTGAGAGCATGGTTCAAACAGTGATCAGAACAGGGAGTTGAGCAGCTGAAGAAGATAAAGGCTGCATCTGTAGCTTTGCTAGCTGTGAAGACCTGAGTTGTTACATGGAGCTTGGTGTACACAAGTATGCATAGAAGACAGAAGAGCCTCTTGCCGACCTGATCAAAAAATATTGGGCTGGTGAGTGTAGTGCTAGAGAGGAGAATCGGAAGCAGACGTGTAGAGGATAACGCAGTCAGTGAATGCCTTTGCAAGAGCACCCTGTGCCCCAGCTTCATGGGCTCTGCAAATCCCAAGGAAACACATTGTGAAGTCAGCTGCTCTGATAGAGTTTCTCAATAAGCACATTCAGAGTGCTGACACACGTCGAATCAATATCCCTGAGCTTGCCCAAAAAATGCGTGCCTGTGGTCAGTTTGAAAGGTCTGAATGGCTCACTGAAAGAAAGATAAAGGCCTGGCTGGCAGCAATAAAGAGCAAGCAGATGAGGAAGGAAAAGCTCAGTGCAATTGAAGATGAAGATTTGTATGATGCTGCTGCAGTAGAAGATGCTGATGAGCGTGAAGCAATTGCAGCTGACCGCAAAGAAATGGCTAATCAAGTTCTGGTTCTCCCCCATCCAGTTGAAGCCTTAGGCAAAGACATCTGCCATTTGGCCAAGAACAACGAGCTTGAAAGGGAGACCAAGGGTTCTCAGATGAGCATTTGTGTGGCACTTCAGATTCCTTATCCAAAACAACGGGACAAGACGGCTCTGGCTAACCACATACTGTGAGATGCGAGTCTATGCAGTTTCAGAGCTATTCAAGGTTGACTGAACCTTGAACCTGTGAAAAGAATGTGCGCTATGTGAACAAGCTAAATCATTAGACGGATACAACAAATCCAGCCAATTGGGTGACATTTAACATACACACAACACAGTATTAACAGTTTGGTAATGCAGGTGCTTGTTTTACCCACAGTTTTCACAAACATAATTGCTACGTTATGCACCGCCACTACTAACTAAATCAAAAACATCGACCAGCTACTTTTTTCATTTGAAAACCAAAATCGTCCCTACTTGCAGTTATAAAAGTATTTGTAATTCTTAAGCAGGTTTAGTTAGCGAGCTGAAATTCCGCCTATAGATGGGGACGGTGGTCTGTTTCAAAACTTATAACCAAAATATAAATCTTTTCTTCTAGTCAAAAGTTACACAGCCAATTGATGCAAAAAAAGCTGAAAAAACTTGAGTATTTTTCGGTTTTTGCGAGTTTTCTACCCTTCATAGTGTCTGTCCCAAGCTGGAAATAATTTTAAACGAAAGCTCTCGATGAGGCGAATCGAATGATGCAAAAAACATTAAATTTCAAAATGCTGCCCGCTGTATGCGCCCGCTTGAAAATTGTGCTCTGTTTCAAATATTCAAATGCACCGCTTTATGCTAATTTTCGGCCGATTTAAAATCTGATGACTTGTAATGAAAGGATATTTTCGGGGCTCTCTGATGAAGTATGAACGAGGTCTCTGTCTCTTAAAATGGTGGAGAACTGTGATCAAGTCCAGTTTTTGTCATTTTTGAAATTCGGCTTTTTGAAAAAAGTGGGGTTCAGGAAATCGCGAATTGCGCCCTTCCCAGTGGTCGGAGCGACCTGGGAGTGCCATCATTCAATTCCATACAGAATTTTACATTAGAAAAAGTGGCCTTAATCAAATTCAAAATTTCGTCTGTCCAAGGTTGTAACGGTTCTGCAGACAACGACAATTAAAAGTAGTAGAAACGCCCGCCACAAAAGAGTCTGTGAGTGAGTAAAGTAGATTAGAGTAAGGTGCGTATCACCTGATGCCTCAATCGAAGTGGTACCATAGAAATATGGTGGTACTAGACGCAATGTTTACGCATATACCATAAGGCACCATTAGAGGATCTTATACATGATTTCAGGAAAAACACCCTTGTGCAAATCGTTCTGATAGTGATGGTGTCGATTTTCTACAACTCGGTCCGGTTTTGGGACCTCGAGCTATCCGAAAAAGACAAGGGGCTCGAAGTGTCCTATGTGCTGCGCGGCAATGCAGCGTTTGTGTTGTGGTACCTGAACGTGGCCGGCTTTCTGACACGCTACGTCACTCCCCTGCTGATTCTGATTCTCTGCACTAGTCAAATAGTGCGCAAATCTAGACGAGCCTTCCGGAGACGCAGCTTGATGCAGCCGCTGAACAGAGAATCGCTCAGAATCAGCTGTGACAGAGAACGGAAGATGACCTCTATGTTGGTCTGCGTGGTTTGCGGTAATTCTGCTTTTTTTCCTTCAGAAAACAAGCAAATCTTTAGTGTTCGTCTGTTGCAATTCATGTTCTTTCGCCTTGAACTTGGTCGAACTGCAGTCGAGTGAGTTCTTTCAGTCAGAATGGGGGTTTCTGGCCAGCGATTTCAACAACTTACTGGGTCTTTTCCACTCAAGCACTACCTGGCTGTTTTACATGAAGTTTCTCTCCAGATACAGGACTGCTGCCAACCTTTTGCTCCATTGCAACTGTGCCTCACATTACGCTAACTCTAGTCAGAGTTGCCGGTGTACTGCTGGTAGACAAGTTCGTTATAACAGCATCGCAGTAGTATAAACTTATGTAAATTGCTAATGAACATTCACTTTACAGTATCACTTGACAATCTGACAACTCTGTGCGCCGTTTAAACTGCTGTCAAAACGGAAATTCACAGTTGGACAGTTCCACAGCCAGCTTAAGAAGAACGACTGGCTCTCAGTTTTCAGATACCAGCCAGTGATCTGGTTGTTAGACTGTCTTTTACTGAACCAGACAGTGCAGAGGTCGCAATCGATCGAGGGCATTTGGTCGGCTTCTTCCGTCACCTCAAACTTCAGTTTGCATTGAGGACAAACTCGATCTGTGACCAGATTGAGAATGGCGGTGCTCCACGGAAGTTGCTGAGTGTTGCAGCCCATCTCTGATGAGGGCAGTAGTTTCCTCAAATGGGCATTGAACATGGTATCAGAGTTTTGAGGATTATATCGAGCTTTTAAGGCCACTTTGTCCAGGATAGGGATGCCAGGCAGTGTTTTCTCCAGTGTTCCATAGGTCCCCAGGTTTTCATCGTTCAGTGAAGTGATAGGAATGTCCGCAAAACTGTGCTCAACATATCCTACTTCAAGTTGGTACACTTGCACTGTGAAATCGGCTGAAAGTCTGAGGTCAACTGATTTCGGACCTCTGGGCCAGTGGGTTTTGGGCTGAATGAAGAAAATGGTATGACAGATGAGCAAAAGCATGCTGACCAGAATAACGCCCAGATAAAGCAGGGACACTGTTGTTGAATTCTGCTGGCAAATATGCTGGAACTGCATATTTGGTTCTTTTACCATCACTACAGGAGTTTCTTTGGTAGGATAGATTTTGGATGGTTTCGCAGCTGAAAGTTTTCTTATTTTCCAGTAGTAGTACAAAATTCTACCAATCGTAATCCAGACTCCAATGAAGTAACTGCGAACTGCTGACTCACAGCTGAACACTCTGTCCCTCAGCGCAAAGCACCCTGTTCCACTGACTACTAAACTGTAGAGCATGAAGAGCTGCAGAACTTCAAGAAAGAGTGCCAAAATTGTGAGTCCATCGCGCCTGAACTCCCATGACTGACATAAACCTTGCTCAGGTCTTGCCAGAAAGTGCTCAATGCGTTGAAACTTGGGCAAATACCAAAGTTTCTCTCTCGTTGCTTCCTTGTAAAAGGTTATGCACTCTCTGACTGTGCGGAAAACTTGAAGTGGAATCAAAATGAAGCCAAATCCGATTATTTTGGTAAACAGGTTCATGTCCTTGAACAAGCAGTCCCAAGCAAACACGATGAATGCTGTGCACTGAGTGATGGCCGCCGCTGAGGTGCACGTTCCCAAGGCTGTGTATGTCGGCTGATATTTCCAACAGTTTGCATACTTCTGCACAATATCCACCAAGGTACTGCTGCTTTTGGTTGCTACATAATTGTTCTCCAGCAGATTCTGCATGTTCAACTGGATCAACCACAGACGTTCATTGACTGACAGTTTTGAATCTTCAGTGTCTGTTGGCTCCAACTGCTGCACTTGCAACAGCAGGGAGTTGAGCTTGCTCTCTACCTCCAACTGTTCATTCGGATGGAACTGTTGCAAATAGTTTTTCATCTGAACCACAGACTGCATCACATTCTGATGGCTTTGTTCACTCAGTGCATTCAGAGCAGTTTGTAGTTTGATCAGCTTTTTGTTGATGGACTTTATGTCGGCAACCACAAACTTGAGTGTCACTTCACTCAGTCCATCAGTTGAGGTCGATTTGTCTAGTCCACTGGACACAGAACTCAAGTCCTTCACCCTGACCGCCCAGGCAATCAGGGATGTGTCTTTTAGTAGGTCCAGGTAGCTCTCATCATACTTCTCGATCAGTCTTTCAGCTACTAGCGTCTGACTGAACTGGAAATACTTGATTTTGTCACTGGGTCTCAACTCAACACCTCTGCTTCTGCGATCGTCATAGGCTGCCTCATCCAGAAAGCGACCATCTTCCAGAACCCAACATCCATACCTCTCCTCATCTCTTTGTCTGACAATACCTAATTGAGTCTGGAAGTGACCATCGGTCAAGCACTGGACTGCCAAAGCGCGGTGCTTGGGATAATCAGATATGGCCACAAAGGCAACCAGAGGTTTCTTCTCGACGTTTTCGATGTTCTGATGCTCTTCACTTTGATCGCACCAGTGAAAATCGGCCGAATGTCGTGGAGACAGAATTTCTATCAATCCTGCAGATCCTTTCAAAGGTCTGATGCTTCGACAGGTGTGGTGACTGTGACCGAAGCCTTCACAACTGCCTGTACACTTGTCCAGATGTTGTTTGGAACATCCGAGTTCTCCGAAGCCAGCGAAAATTTCGTTCATAACGTACCAAATGACCAACGCGCCCGCAGGTAGAACAGAGAGCAAATGTTTATCTGATTGCCCGGTAACGCCGAGTGCGCCAGAGATTGGTAATTAGACAAACTGACAGAGATGATTTAGCGACTCGGTTGGCTTACGATGAGCCTTTTAGAATCGGCTCATAAATTCTACTGAACCCTATAGTAAACTGTTAATCAAAGATGTAATAATAACGCATACCAGGAAGAGCTTGCTTGGTCTGCGCTGCGGTAGAGAATTTCGTCACCGGTCGCAAGAAAAAAAAACGTGTCCTTCGTCACCTTTCGGCCGAACTATCGAAAAAACTATGTCAACAATCGGGTAGCGTAATCTTGTCCGTCACTTCCCACTCCCCCGCACCACTCTTCAATGAATGACTAGGCCGTCGGCGCGCTAGGCAGGTCGTATTTTATCAAAGCGCGGTGCAAATGCAACCAACAACCAGTTTTGGTTGGCGTGTAAAACAGTCGGGCAGCCTGGTACGCAGTGTGGCCGGCCAATTCAGTAGTGCGTAGTCGTTTACACACGCAAGTGATCGCGCTGGTGCCTTTTCTATGCTGTTGTATGCCGCGCTTGCCGGCTTCTGCAAAACCGCAAACTGACTCAGAGATGGGTGATCAGGACTTTCTGAAAGCGGGCAGACGCTCGCCCAATCTGGCTGCGCCTGACCGAGAAATTCCGGCTGCAGAGAGCTTCCAGCGATTCTATTCCGTTCCCTACGGGCCTAATGGTGCGCTGCAAATCGAGGTCAGCTCGCCTGGCATTCCGGGAATGTTGCCTCCGTTTGGTTGTCGCACTCCGTCCGATGAGTCCATAGGCTTGTCGATTCGAGAGGCGGAGGAGAAGATTTTTGGCCTTCCGGTGCCCTTGGAGGGCGGCCGGAAAAAGAGTTCGGGAGACTTTGGAAACGCCAGACAACACGTGAACACGGGACAAGTGATGCCGAAACACATGCTAAAGAGCAAAGTGAACAAGTACCAAGTTTACATCGAAAGGGCTTTCAATTTGATCAACGCCGGCAAAAATGAACCCCTTGTTGAGGTAATTTATTTACAAGCTATCGAGTTCAATTGTCTAGGGTTAAACTACTTGTTCGGCCATAAATTCTATTCTCTCCCACTATATCGATTCTTACGTAAATAAGTACCGTACGTAGGCGGATTTGCCCACCAACCTTTATGTTAGGAACGCCCACCTCCCCAGAAAACTGACTTGAGGTGTGGGCAGCAAGTTTATCTCGTGATTGGACTCCTGCTCACTGCAAATGTATCTGTTGCACCATTCTGCATCGAATCAAATAACTTCCTGGGGCCAATTTCTTACCTTACAAGTAAAATGTCAAGTACAAGTCAAGTACAAGTACAAGTCAATTACAAGTGAAGTAAAAGTCAATTTCTCACCTCACAAGCGTTTACTTGACATTTACTTGACATTTACTTGTACTTGACAACAACTTGATAAACACTTGACATTTACTTGACAATGCCTTCGGCGGCTGAATGGCCATTTTACAGCTGATTCCATCTGACTACTCACGGAAACAATATGGACGAAGCTTACTGGAGGAGCATACATGTAACAGGGGGGGTCTGGGGGGTCTGCCCCCCACCCGACTTAGACCAGACCCCCCCGGATGGGGACCCCCCCCCCCCCGAGACGATTTCACCAACCCCCCCCCTCCGATTTTTCTGGCAAGTAAATTTTCGAGCAAATTTTTGCAATTTTTTACACTTTCACACACAAAAATTGCCAAAATCGCCTGCAAAACAGCACTTTTTAGCTGTATTTCTGCCCAAATTAGCGATTTTTGGCGATTTTTAGGCCAAAAATTGCAATTTTTCTCGATTTTTGACCGTTTTTTAGTGCCCACCCCCCTCCCCCAAAATTTTGGCTCAGACCCCCCCCCCGGCCGGCGCCAGACCCCCCAACCCCCCCTCCCCCCATCGGCGGATGACCTGTTACATGTATGTGGAGGAGTACGGAGGGTTGACTGGGTGGGACACAACAAGTAGAATTGCTATGTTTACTCTGTTAAAAGGAAACATTTACAAATCGGCATCACATATGTTGAACAGTTTAACGCTTAAATTTGTCCTCGAAATTTGTTTGCCTTGAGGTCGCGGCTAGCCTTAGGGGCTTTGCGGTTCTGGGTCATTTATCCATCTTTAGCCCGTGGCGGGCCACCTACCCACCAAAGTAACTTATGTTACATACATGTGCGTGCCTTAACTGACTTCTTTCTGGTACTACTGGATAGACCTGCCCAGACTCCAAAAAGTTGACGTTGACTCTGACTATGATTGTTTTCCGTCGGTACTTGTTATCGGCACGTTTACTTTTCATTTCGATGCATTTTGTTTGCTTTTTATCCGTTAGTTTTCGGTTTCGTTCTCACTTGACAACCATTTATCGGTCGCAAGAGACTGATAAAATTTTACAAGTCAAGTAGATAAATTTGATAGGTGAGAAATTGAACACTTGACATTTACTTGACATTCACTTGACATTCACTTGTAAATTGGCGACTTGACTTGTAATTGACTTGTACTTGACTTGACAATTTTCAGAGGTGAGAAAGCGAAAATTGATAAAATTTATCAAGTTTGCTTGTTTTGTCAAGTACAAGTCAATTACAAGTGAGGTGAGAAATTGGCCCCTGGTGAGCAAACGCAGAGTTTAACCACGCACTGTAGCTGTTGGTACTAACGTTGGCAAATATATGCCTACTTCATTTCTGTATATACAAAATGCAAGGTGGTTTGTATATGTGTATGTATATATACAAACAAAATTTTAGTGTTGCATAATTGTTTGTATATTTGTATATCACTAAAATTGCAAATTTTGTTCAAGAAAGTGCAATTTTCATCACAGAAAAAAGCATTTTTTCGTCACTGTGGTTTTGGGATGTTTAGATTTGGAGAAGCATGAAAAAGAATGCTCAAAAATGTACAAAATGTTGAAGGTGATGTGGAAAACAAATAAGTTGCAGTAAAAAGTAGCCAAAGCCAAAGCCAAAGCCTCCTATCCTACACCATGGGTGCGGTACCATAAACGACATTATAGGCCTGACTGCATTACCTACAACAGTCTCGTAGAGCATCGATTCTTTCAGGGCTATGATATGCTCTCAAAAGTTATGGCCAAAGCCTGGAACCAGCCAAAGATCGGTCATGACCTAGCATACAGTCTGTGTGACTATCTTCGGGACTCTGGCTACTTCAATCAGATCCTCCAAGTGTTCATCAAGCCTGATTTGGATGAAGGTGTCCGATATGCAGTCGGAACAGCTCTGCAAGAGATGATGTCTATGGAAAACCGTGACTTCCTGGTCAGAAATCACTTCCTTGACTCGGTCGCTCTCACTGCCAACAAGGCCATCCAAGCCACTAAGAATATGAGCTCCACTTCGAAAGTGCGCAAAGACTATCTGCGCATGGCCATGTCCATTGCGGAGTCACTGTTCAAGCATTCAGCCGAGAGTTCATTGAAGTTGATAGAGTTCGGAGTGCTGGAAACTATCCTTGGCACGATCAAAAAAGCCAGTGGAGGCACCGAAGTGCTCAGACACGCTGCTCTGGCTCTGGCCAACTTGGCCATGTACTCTGACGTCGAATGCGACCAGAAAATAATCCTGCACAAGGTGCCCAATTGGCTGTTTCTGCTTGCGTCTCACCAGGATGACGTCACATGCTACTATGCTTGCCTAGCCATTTGCCTTCTATCCAGCAAGAAGGAGATAGAGAGTGTGGTGGCCAAATCGGGAACTCTGAAATTGGTAGAACCCTTCTTGCAAGCGCACAAGCCGGAGAAGTTCGTCGAAGCACACTACAAACTGGCGCAAGGTCGACCAAAGGATTGGCTGAAGAAGCTGATGCCGATGCTGACTGCCAATCGCAAAGAAGCCAAGACCTTGGCTGCCTTTCATCTATGCATGGAGGCCATTGTGAAGAAGTACCAAGACTCAATGCACATTCTGCATGTATGTGCTGCATCGTAGATGCCCTGAGCTGCTTTAGATGATTCTGTTTGCAGGAAGTTGGTGCAGTTGATGCTCTGAAGGAACTGGCCAGTGATCCTGATGATTTGGCTGCAAAGTTTGCAACTGCAGCGCTCAAAACTGTTGGTGAAGAGGTTCCTTACAAACTGTCACAGCAAGTACCGCAATGGTCAGTGCTGGATGTGCAGTATTGGGTGAGCAAGGTAAGAAGAGCAATCTCATGATTGACACATTTAACCAGAGATCTTTTAGATCGGCTTTGCAAAGTATGCAAAAAGCTTCCAGGAACAAATGGTAGACGGCGATCTGTTGCTGTTGTTGACTGAAACTGAACTGCAACGCGATCTGAAAATCGAATCTGGCTTACTCCGCAAACGATTCATGAGGGAACTTGACAGTCTAAAGGTGGTCTGATTTATGTGATTCTCAAATTTATCTATCTGCTGGTTTTAGATATCCACCGACTATGGTTGCGTGGATGAGACTAACCTGGACAATTTCCTCATGTCCATCAGTTCAGAGTTGTCCGTCTACACCTACCATATGTTGGCTCTGGGCTTTGACAGAACGCTGCTCTTCAACTTGACAGAGGAGATCATGGAAAACTGTTGTGGCATGAAAAATCCTGTCCATCGCATGAAGCTTATGCAGGCTTTAGTAGGTAAGTCAGAATTGTGCAAAGACTTACAAACTAATAAAAATTGTTTAAACGAAATCTTTGTTCAGAGTTCAAAGGAAGCGAAGACATGGAGGTGGCTCTACTCAGCAAACAGATCGATGTGTTCATCAGTTATCGTCGATCGAATGGATGTCAGTTAGCCAGTTTATTAAAAGTTATGCTTCAACTGAGAGGATACAAGGTACAGATCTCGTTTTTGTTGCCTTTCTTCTATTGACTTCAGGAATTTTCAGGTCTTCCTGGATGTGGATCGTTTGCCGGCGGGCAAATTCGATTCGTCTCTCCTCAAGAACATTCAAGCGGCAAGCCATTTCATTCTAATTTTGAGTGAAAACTCACTCGATCGGTTGCTGGATGATAACACTTGCGATGACTGGATTCATAAGGAGGTATAATGGAGACATTTTTAATCATTTCTAATGTTTTACAGGCTTCTTGCTTTAGCTGGCCTGCGCTATGCGTCATGACAAGAATATCATTCCAGTTTTCGACGGCAACTTCAAATTTCCGGACGAAAATCGAATTCCAACCGACGTTCGCTCGATCACTCGATTTAATGGAATCAGATGGGTGCACGAATACCAGGTAAACATTTTTTTGTCTTAGGGGGCGTGCAAAAATTACGTAATGGTATTTTTGCCCATTTTCGGACCCCCCCTCCCCCCTGATAATCGCCCGTAATAATTTCCTGACCCCCCTCCCCTAATTACGTAATAATTTGGCTACCCCCCCCCCCCGAAATTTCAATTTTTTAAGAGTTAGAGCCGAAAATTTTCCGTTCAATTCTATGTAAAATGACGTTCTTATTAAAATAGCATCTGTATACAGTAACAATTGATGGTTTTATTAGTTTTCTTTATTGATGAGCTACAACTACGTACATGCACGTATAGTCTTAGTTTGACATAGAAGCCATCATTGGCTGGCGTTTTGTTACTGACGGGGTGACGGATTGTATTGGAAGTGTTTTATACTGGGTTTTAGGGCTGCTTCAATATTGCTTGACTGATAATCGATAGTCATAAACCAGAGTTCGCGCGGGACCCGAAAAGTCAGGGAATTTGGTGCCCAGTCAGGGAAAAAAATTGATAGCAGTAGAATCCTCTCTCGCCCAAAGGGCCCTGTCAGAGCTTTACACACCACCCTTTTGAAAATGGGACTTCTGACTTTCCACAACTACTACAACTTAACAGAATACCGGTTAAATGCGTTTTTCAGAGCAAATTTTTAAAAATTCAGAGCCTTGTTAGAATGTTCTCACTCTGATTAGTCGGGGAAATTTGACTTTGTTCAGCGAATTTTGCTCGGAAAAAGCTGCACGAACCCTGTAAAAGATTGAGTCGATAAGTGTTATACCCTTATATACTCTTAATAAGATGTTAAAGGTCACTCTTGCCATTTAGCATTTGAAAAATTGGAAAGCCCTGACGTAAACGGTAGCTACCTTCTCTAATCTAAACGTTCATCTAAGTGAAATCGAGAAAATTTAAGCGCAATGGGTTCAAATCGAGACTACAAGTACATGTACTGTACATCAAAACAATTAAAATTATGGCCACTTTAGTGTTTTCTGCACTTTAAAAAATTACGTAATGAAGTCTCCAACCCCCCTCCCCCCGCCGTAATGAATAGTAATCTTTTGGCGAACCCCCCCTCCCCCCTCATGCCATTACGTAATTTTTGCACGCCCCCTTATGCGTAATGCAGGGTGTGCCAAAAAAAAACAACCCAGAAGATTTCTCGCTGTAGCAACCGCAAATCTCAACCGATTTGAATGAATCCTTTTTTAAATGAAAGATGAATAAATCCTTATAAGACTGCTGAAATTTTCATTAATGTACTCTTCTTAGTTCCTCAGATATTGGCTCTTAAAATCAAAACAGTGATTTTGGCAGTGAACAAGAGGGATTTATTTATTATCCTGCACGTGTACTTCATAATAAAACGGATTCCTGCTACTGCTAAGGGCTCTTGGAGGCTTTACAGGTGACACAGAAGCTCGGTTTGCTTCAACAATATCGTATCATTAGCCCTAGCAGTAGGAATCTACATACTTTATTATGAAATGCAACGGAATCGCTCTTGTTCTTTGCCAAAATCTGTTTCGACTTAGAAGGCAAATATCTCCAGAACTAAACTGTGAATCTCAATAAAAATGGCACCAATCTTTGAAGAATTTGAAGAATTCTTTCATTAATAAAAGGATTCATTCAAATCGGTTTAGATTCATGGTTGCAAAAGTAAAAAAAAACTGCTGGGTTGTCCTTCATCACTCTTGTTCATTGCCAAAATCTCTGTTTTGATTTTGAGGACTAATATCTCAGGAACTAAGCAGGCTATCTTAATAAACGGTACATCAATCTTTCAAGTATTTATTTATCTTTCATTTAAAAAAGCATTCATTCAAATCGGTTGAGATTTACGGTTGCTACAGCAAAAACTCTGCTGGGTTGTTTTTTTGGCACACCCTGTATAATAATTAGCTTGTAGGATGCGTGCATCGATAAACTGGAGCGTTTTCTGACCGGTGATGTAGAGACAGACGACCCAAATCTTTTGCATCCCAAATATTCAATGGGTTCGGCGATATATAGCCGACAACACTCAGCGCCTTCCGGCCTGCAACAATCGATTTCGAGGTGCAGTTCGTCCCCGTCTCTTGCCAATGATCCCGATGGACCAATCATGTTCTTGCCCACTGTCAGCACAACTCCGCCCACTCCTACAGTAAGTTGAGCTTTGAGTACTGTTGATTGGGTATACCGAAAAATGGTGTTTTTGGGAATAACTACCCAATAAATGCCTACCGATCTTAATAAATATCTATACCCGGTATATCGATTATTTTTAGAAATCGGTACGTTTTTCCCAGCTTAGTGCAATTTTTATCGAAAAGTCCCTATGATTACAATGTTTTCTTTGTAATTTTGCATTTTTAGGGCATACAGAAACACATTCTATTACGATGTCCTTCAAAAATATCGAATTTGAAGGATTTATTGTCCTCTGACCCTACTCCCTGTCCCAAACTTGCTTTGTCATTAGAAAGCGTTGGTCTAGTTTTGGCTTAACTTCACACCAGTGTTGCCAGGTGCTAGCCAGTCCAGCATACTACCACCAGCTCAAAATTATACTACTTTATACTACAATTTTCGAAAATATACTACGTTTTCATACTACGCTGTAAAACTGTCAGGACGAAGATTTACAGAATAAGATATACATAAGATTTACAGAATAAGATATACATAAGTGTTATATAAAGCAGCCTGCAATGGCAGATCAGTTTCAATTCCCAGTTCCCACTCGGAGACTTTTATACAAGTTGAAAGCTTTATTGACTCTTAAAACCATCGAAAATTTGTGTGTTTTGCCAGTTTGCATATGGCTTATCCTTCACATTCCCATCATTTCCCTCATATTCTCTAAAAAAAACTGTGTTTTTTCAAAAGGACTTCAGAATTATGTGGAAGGTGGATGGAAGCACGTTTACTTCAGTATAATGACGCAACATACTGTAAGTAAGTACTCTTGCAATCCCAGAATCTAGCAAATTCAAATATAGAGTAAAATGGTTACGATTTGGACTTTTAAAACATCAAACAATGATAGACTCATACGTATAACGGGGGTCCGAGAGTCTGCCCCCCACCCGACTATAGGCCAGACCCTCCGCCGGGACGATTTTTTCACACCCACCCCTCCGATTTTCCTGCAAGTAATTTTTCGAGTAAATTTTTGCGATTTTTTACAATTTCATACCAAAAATTGCCAAAATCGCCTGTAAAACAGCACTATTTAGCTGTATTTGAGGTCAAATTTTCGACTTTTCACGAATTCTACCCGAAAAATTGCGATTTTTTGCGATTTTTGAGCGTTTTTTAGTACCCAACCCCTCCCTAGAATTTGGGCTCAGTCCCCCGGCCGGCGCCAGACGCCCCCAACCCCTCCCCTTTGGCGGACGACCTGTTAAATGTATGGATTTTATTTTATTTGGATATGGATATTTTATTGTATCGATTTTATTTGGATGGTATCCAAATATATTATTTCTATAAGAATAGGACATCAAACTGTGTTTTTCTCTTGGGTGACCATTGAAGTCATACATTTTTATGTTGTGAAAGGTACGCAGTATCCTATCAAAGAGTTTTGTTGAAAATCAATCGAAACGGTTTGAAGAAGCTGATTGTTTGTCAAAAAATGGATACAATCACCGATTTATTTGATTCTTTCTCACAAAGAATAAATGATTATGTCAATTTGAAGTGATAGAAGGCAAAACCTATTTTCAAGCAGAAAAACATCTGCGAGTTTTCTTAAAAGTAAGGAAAAGATAGCATCTGAAATGGAAATGTTGAATTATACTACATTTTATACTACAAAATCTAAAATTATACTACATTTTTATACTACATACTACAGCCGATTTTTCGATACTTTTCGAAGGTCAATTATACTACAGGTAGTATTATTATACTACACCTGGCAACACTGCTTCACACTGCCTGCTCCAAAATAATCAAGTCTCTATGTACTTGATGTACAGTATTCACAATCAACAAAACATTCCCGCATTTTGTCACTGCTCGTTAGATCTCCATACTGTACACTAGCAAGCCTTAAACTACAGTACAATTGAAGATTTTAACTTAGCCAAAATTATTCATATGAACGATTTGCACTTGCGTAAAAAGCTAAATTTCAAAAAAATTCCTAAAAACTGTAAAGCCCATTGCTTTTGATGAATTTTCTAGCCTGTGACCTTGGCGAAATTACCAAATTCACTGTTTTGATTTTGTAAAACATTTTCAGCAAATACCGAATAAATACCAGTATACAGGTATTTTTGCGAATGAATACCTCTATCCATACCGAACCGATTCCTGAAAATCCCATACCCAAACAACACTAGCTTTGAGCTGTGCTTAACCTAAGTACTAAAACTTACAGTGTGACGTTTCAGAACAAGAGAAAAAATACGTGACAAGACAACTGTTGGTGCAACTTTCTGTGATACACTTGCAGTTCTCGCTATTTACTTTTACTTAGAGCTATCTTTACCATGTCTGTATATACGTACATAGCTGCTAATGCAGCGCTGATAAAGGTTGAAATCGGTTACTGACGTCTCTGCCACCTGCTCTTGCCGACACAGTTGGTGTAGTGAGGTCGCAAAGCCACTGTGCGCGACGTCGTGCGCCGATCCACTCGGCGGGGCGGGGCAAGTTTTTTGGCGCGAAGTGTTGGTCGTCGGCGCAAAGCCCCACCCAGACCACTCAAAGCTGGTAGCGGAGATGGGAACCGACTGGATCAGCACCTTCTATTTTATGCTGCAATCAGTTTTCGGGCAAAACTGTTGCTGAATGACTGGATAACTTGAAAATATATTGCGCACGTTGTTAGCCCTCATTTGCTGTCGTTTGATAGAAAATACTGCAGGGGGATAGAGGAAAGTTATTTGAGAAAATCGAGCATTTTTGTTTGTTCACGGCTAATCATTTTGAAATAATCTTTAATTTGTTCGGTTCATTCAGGTATCCCTTTGTCATACTTCGCCCCTACCACAAAAAAGCCGAACCCAGGATGGTAACAGCAGGTGTACGTAGCAGCAAGAGATCTTCCATAAACGTCGTCGTACCAGAGATGGGCGTCGGCTGAAATGCGACGGTAGACGGCGCATCAGGAGGGGAAGGGGTAGTAAAAAACGACGTTTTTTTAAAAGATTAGTCTTGTACTGAAGAGTAGGGAGGGATACAACCGAATACCGAAGCGGATTTACGGAACCGAATAGAACCGAATAGTACCGAACATTGATGATTCGCAGGCGGAATGTCGCGCAGTGGGTACAGGCTTATATATTATTGTTAGAGAGAGCTGAGGCCAAGCGGCCAGTGTCGGCTAAAGCATTTTATCGGAGTGAGTAATCGGAGAGCGATAAACAGATCATAAGAACATCTGGCTAGCTAAACGAACGGCCGGCGGCCAACGTGCTGAATTAAGCAAGCAGTGCACATTACTACAGACGCACGTTACCAAATTGAAAGCAGAATTAGACCGCACAACACACTACATACATAGTTTGACACTCCTCCTCGGTCTAATATACGAAGCAAGATAAAACACGCAAGTAGTTAAGCGAACAAAAATCGCGCACCCAGCAGAACACAATGGTAGTTAATGCACCATAGCTCATAGCGTAAAGAAATGAAATGCCTCTTAACTATCAGAGATCATAGTAGATCAGACAACACTACAGATCTGCAGAACAGAGATTAACAAGTGACATAACCGAAGTACTTGCGCGCCAAAAATATAAAAAAGCGAAAGAAGAGAGGCCTAAGAAAGAAGGACACAACACTTAACCAGGACCCAATCCTACTTCCTGTCTAAAGAAGGAGAAAGCTGAAAAGGGGACAGGTTTTGTGAGTGCGTCAGCAAGTTGCTTGTCAGTTCTTACGTGCTCCAGTTGCACATAGCCATGTAGCACATAGTCCTGAACGAACTTCAGCTTGACATCCAGGTGTTTCGTTCTGAGGTGAGTTGTAGGACTGAGGGCCAGAGCCATTGCTGATCGATTGTCTTCAAACACTCTGGTAGGCCCTTTCTGCGGCAACTGCAAATCTTGTAGCAGCATTCTCAGCCATTTGAGCTCACCAACAGCTTCTGCTAGTGCTACAAATTCGGCCTCAGTGGTTGACTTTGTCACCAAAGCTTGCTTCCTGCTAGCCCATGACAGGGGCGCACCAGCCAGCAGTGACACATAACCAGTTGTTGATCGGCGTGTGGCGATATCGCTGGCCCAATCACTATCTGAATACAGAAGTAGTTCTGATGACTCTCCTGTAAACTCAAGCCCATAGTCAACTGTTCCTCTTAGGTACCGCAGTACCCTCTTCAAAGCTTGCATGTGAGTCGGTGAAGGATTTGAAGAGAACTGTGCTAGCCGATGCACAGCAAAGGACAGGTCTGGGCGAGTGGACACGGCCAGAAACATCAAGGATCCAAGGATCGACTGATAGGTTGTAGAATCTGCAACTTCTCCATCGGGGGTGTTTGGAATGAGCTCCTGGTTCACTGCCATTGGTAGGCGCACAGGATTCGCTTCTTCCATGGAGAATCTTTGAAGCACTTTCTTTGCATAGGTTGACTGACCCATGCGAATTCCCGACTCTGTTTGTTGAACCTGCACTCCCAGGAAGTGCTTAAGAGGACCCAAATCCTTTGACTTGAACTTCTGAGCAATCAGTCGTTTTGCATGTGCCAGAGCCTTTGGACATGCGCTTGCTACCACAATGTCATCAACATACACTCCAAGAAGCACTAGTTGACCATTGACCTTGCCTGCATACAAGCACTTGTCTGCACTGGATTGCTTGAACTGCATGGCTTGCAGTGCTTGATGCAACTCCAAATTCCAACACCTGGGACTTTGCTTTAGTCCATACAAACTGCGACGAAGCTTGCAAACATACTCAGGATGATCTGGATCGACAAAACCTTCAGGCTGACTCATGAACACTTCTTCTTCAAGATATCCATGCAAGAAGGCTGTTTCAATGTCCAACTGATGGACAGACATCTTTTTGAGAACTGCTACTGCAAACAGTGCACGCACTGATTCCCATCGGATCACAGGTGCGAAGACATCAAAGAAGTCGATTCCAAATTTCTGAGAATATCCCTTGGCTACAAGACGTGCCTTGAATCTGGTAGGTCGTCCAAATTCGTCTGTTTTGTTGCGAAACACCCATCGAGATCCAATGACTTTTCGTCCATTGGGAGGTGGAACCAGATCTCATGTTTTGAATGTCTGGAGCGAAGAAAATTCGTTTTGCGCTGCTTCTAACCACTGACCTGCTTCTGGACTGTGCATTGCCTCCTTCCAACTTGTTGGCTCAGCTACCTGTTGAGCAGACTTTGCAAACCAGTCTCCAAAGCGTTTAGGGGGCACACCCTTGTTGATGCGTTGTGATCGCTTTTGTGGTGCTGCAGCTGCAGGTTGCCTTCCATGCACACGCTGCTCCTCCTGAAATTGCTCCTCATTCTCAATGTCTGGCTCAGCTTCTGGGTGCTCATGCTGTTCCAACTGTTCTGGAATTTGGTTGTTTGGTTCAACCAGTTGCTCTTGTTGGTGTACAGCTGGCTGCTGTACCACAGGCAGGGGCGAGTGAGACCATGGTACATCAATCACACCGGTTGTCTCCTTCTCCTCCTCCTCCTGATGTACCACCCCAGAATGACCATAGAAACGGGTTTCATCAAACTGCAGATCGCGACGGATAAGAACACGCTTGGAAGAAGGGCTCCACACAGGTTATGGGCCCAGGTGCTGTGCCCTGTCCTGATGTACCAGCTGTACACCAACACGAGCAACTGGTTGTTCAACCAGTTGCTCTTGTTGGTGTACAGCTGGCTGCTGTACCACAGGCAGGGGCGAGTGAGACCATGGTACATCAATCACACCGGTTGTCTCCTTCTCCTCCTCCTCCTGATGTACCACCCCAGAATGACCATAGAAACGGGTTTCATCAAACTGCAGATCGCGACGGATAAGAACACGCTTGGAAGAAGGGCTCCACACACGATAGCCTTTGGACTCCAGAGAGTAACCAAGCAGATAGACAAGTTCAGCGCGAGCATCCAGTTTGCTTGAGGGTGTACAGCAAGAGAAAGCAAGGCAGCCAAAACTGCGAAGATGACTGACTTTTGGTTTGTGACCAAACCACAGCTCATAGGGAGTCTTGCCATCTAGAGCACTGGTGGGTGCTAAATTGCGCAGATAGGTAGCACAAGCAATGGCTTCAGCCCAGAAGGTCTTTGGAAAACCGGCATCAGACAACATAGCACGGGCTCTTCCCAGGATGATTCCATTGAACCTTTCAGCAACCCCATTCTGTTGAGGCGAACCTGGCACAGTCTTCTGATGCTTCACCCCTTTCGCAGCCAGCCAGTTTGCAAACTCAGTAGAAACATATTCGCCACCACAGTCAGATCGAAGCATACACAGTTTGGAACCAGTCTCATTTTCAAGCAACAAAATTTGCTGACTTAGAACTCGAAAAATGTCAGCCTTTTCCGCAACAAAAAACACATAGGACATTCGAGAGTAGTCATCAATCAATGAGACAAAGTAACGTTTGCTACCAAGAGACCTAGGCGAATAAGGACCACTAACGTCAGTATGCATCAGCTGTAGAGGGCGAGTGGCTCGGAACTGAGACTGCTGAGGATATGGCTGTCGCTTTGCTTTCCCAGTTGCACAGGCATCACAGAACCTCTTCTCACGATCTGACACTTGCAGGCCATCAACAACCGAAATGGCTCGCTGGACATCACCATAGCCAATGTGACCATACCGTTTGTGCCAGACTTCTAGAGGTTGAGCAGACAATGCCGAACAGACCATGGACTGATGCTGATCAGTAGCCTCAATTGTGTCTGAAACATCAGAAACACAACCCGAACAAACATCTGTTTGACACAGAATACCGCCTTGGGTCCCTACTAATTGAGAGGGACATCCAGTTTGCGCTCCAGAGGTGTCAGCTGTTGCAAGTCCACACGATTCTTCTTTGACAGCAGAGTCTCTGATGACAGAAATCGCAGCTTGACCACTGCGAATACGAACACTGCCCAAGAGTTGGTAGGTGCCATTAACAAGCTGACCATGTGCCCGTTGAACCCCAGCTGGGTCCACAATCGATGCCATGCCACCCTTGAACACAGTGGCAAATCCCTTCTGATCGCAGGCTCGAACAGAGAACAGAGTCACAGAAAGTTTGGGCACAAACAAGCAGTCAAGCAACTTGACAGCAGCTTGGGACTGACCAAGATTTACTTGGACAGGCAAATCACCAATTCCAATCCCCAGAATCGCTTTATCATCAGCAATGCGAATGCGAATGGGGTTCTCAAAGGCACGGTAATTCTGCAGCTGGTCACGCAGGTGTGTCATGTGGTGTGAAGCGCCAGAATCTATGAGGATGCGATTTTGAACACCACCTTGGTCTGCTGCTAGTAAGCCAGTCACAAAGTCAGAATCATCATCTGCATGCGCTGCCACTAGACCATCATTGCTCACTGGTTTCGCCTTAGTACGTTTTGGGGAAGGACACTGTGGCGCTTTGTGACCAGAGCCACCACAGTTAAAGCACTTTCCTTTGAACTCTGTGCTTTTCTTTGCGCCGCCTCCCCCTCTAGGCTGAGATCTGCCTCCTCCGCGACCTCGGCCATGACTCCTAGCTTGCGAGCTGTCACTACTGCGCGCTGCCAAAGCTTGCACATCTTTACCTTTGTTGCGAAGGCGCCACTCATCGTCCAGCTGAGACGCTAACTGTTCGATGGTGTATGGATTGTCATCAGTGGCATTGTTGCTAGCATGTGCAACAACCGATCGAACGGACTCCCAGCCGCTGGGCAATCCATTCACAGCTTGTGTAATCGGCATCCAAGCAGGGACCTCTTGGTGCATGGCGCGCAGTTGATCGTACAGCTTTTCGCGCTCTGCCAGCCACTCAGATGGCTTCCTTTTGCCGTCAAACGAAAGTCTTTCCAGCTCACCAATAATGTGACTCAAGGATAGGAAGGAGCGCTTGTCAAAGTGATTGCACAATCGGCGCCACAGGGCGGCCGGGTCCGAGTCATCTTGAATGTTTATCACTTTGACAACCTCCGGCGACAACGCGCTGACCAACACGTACATAGCCATGTACTTACGTTGACGGTAGGTTCTGACATTTTCGGGAAGTGGGGCAGGCGGGTCGGCAGCGGCTTGCGGCTGACCTTCTTCGTCTTGCGCAGCTTGAGGATTAGCAGCTGGCGGCTCTTCTTCCTCTCCACTAACAATCGGCCAGTAATCCTTTGCCAGCAGAAAATTCTTGACCAGAATCTTCCATGTGCACCAATTGCCAGGTTTCAACATCGGTAACTGTGTTGAGGAACAAGCCATAATGACGACTGAATCTCCTTAGGAATCAGGAAACAGAATGGCAACTGCCCACAGCGGGCCACAAGACACAGTACTGTTGAAAGCGCTGACAGAGGGTCACACAGGCACAGCACCTGGGCCCATAACCTGTCGCGCAGTGGGTACAGGCTTATATATTATTGTTAGAGAGAGCTGAGGCCAAGCGGCCAGTGTCGGCTAAAGCATTTTATCGGAGTGAGTAATCGGAGAGCGATAAACAGATCATAAGAACATCTGGCTAGCTAAACGAACGGCCGGCGGCCAACGTGCTGAATTAAGCAAGCAGTGCACATTACTACAGACGCACGTTACCAAATTGAAAGCAGAATTAGACCGCACAACACACTACATACATAGTTTGACACGGAATTGCATAAATATACTGTCTAACAAATATTTCTTGGTTTTGTTAAACTTTTTGATGTCATAAAAAGCTGTAGAGTGACATATTGTTTGAATGCTATAGATTTATCCATGATTATAACTAGAGTGCGAACTGGTATTGGGTGTATTGGGGTGTTTTCCAGGTATTGGGTATTGGGGTTTTTACCCCACAATAATACCCAATACTAAATTGGACAATTAAAAATAGAGAAAAATCGATGTTGACCTAAAAAATTGATCTGAAAAAATCGAAAAATTTGATCGATGATTCGGTTAGTAAGCTGTTTTCGCGTTAAAGAGCCGTCCATAGAGGACGTCGTTCAAAATCCCGATTTTTCGGAGCCCCTTCCCCTAAGACGACGTCGTTTTACTGTAGGTTTACCGCCTCCCGATAAAAGTGCAGTACATACAGAACTGTCATGTTTTCTTGTTAGCATACTGCGCAATCAATAGAATAAATCCCTACAACCACTCGGGGAAGCTGTTCCGCATTGTAGAAACCTTTGACAGAATGTAGGGACCGGCAACGGCGGCCATTTTTGCGCCGTACCGCGTGCCTAATTTTCTTCGCGCGTTTTCACCACATTGGTGTCGCGGGGGTCAAAATCATCTTTTTTTAAAAAATGCCGCTAGAAAAGCGCGTTCTTTTTTATGGTTATTTGTTTTGATTATTTTAACATAACTATTCACCCAAATCGCCTTGGTATACGCTAAGCTGCGGTTGTTTTTGGCTAAAATAAGCGGAAAAACAGCGTCAGTGTAAAAAAAAAGTTTATGATCTCAAAAGGTGCGCCCGACGGTAATAAAGAGGCATTGATCATCTTTCGTTTGAGCCATTTTTTTTCGGCATCGATGCAGCCAAAGATCCCGGAAATCAGATTGAAATTTTACATGGTTAAGCATAGGCGGAATTGGTATTTTCTCAGAAAACGAAAGTTTGCTCTTAAACAAAGAACAAATAAAAAAGGTGCGCCCGCTTAAATTTTAGTTTGGGTGTTGCTCTTACTCAAATGACTGAGCATTGGTCTCCTAGGTCCGCCAAAGATCCCGGAAATTGGGTTAAAGTTGATGAGGTCGTTAAAATTAGGGGGTATCGAATACGAACGTATTGGGGATCCTGAGCAGCCCAAAGCCAATGGTTTTAATTTTGCTTCTTTACATTCCTTCAGTAGTTTTGCGTCTCTGCTAATCAATATAAGGTGAATCTTGCTCAGGCTTAACGTGTGTAGTCAATAAATATGGTACAAAAGCGGAAAAAACCTGTAATCGCTTATTCGAGTTAACTTCATATAATTTGTTTTCATTTATATGTCAGTGGAATTTCTTCAAATTTTCAGCATTTATTCATACGTATGATAGATATGTTTTGCCCAAATTTGAGTTGCATATTCCAACGCAAACAGGCACAGAAGGTAGTCCAGTAACGAACGAAAGTCGGAATTTCTCACCAAAGTACAAATCCCCCTCACCCCCGGCCCATGTATGTTTGGAGGGAAGGCGGAAGGGAAGGGTTGGGGTGTCTGAGCCCAAATTCGGAGTGTGGAGTGCTAAAAACGCTCAAAAACAGCAATTTTGTGCTACAAATCGTATAAATAGGCTGATTATGCCTCGGGTACCACTTACAGCTAAAAAGCGCTGTTTTACAAACAATTTTAGTGTCTGAAACTGTAAAAAAAATTGAGCCAGAAACATCGGAGAGGGAGAGTGGAGAAGATCGTTTTGGTGGGGTACTCCCCTATCTGGGGGGGGTTTGTCCCAAGTCAGTGGGAGCGTGGGAGGGGAGCAGAACCCCAGCCCCACTGTGACATGTACAAATGTACCTGGAAAACACAGGAATACCAGTTCACATTCTACTATTCAGTTCTAATTGTTCGAGCTACCAAGGTGTTTGGGCTTAGCTGGGGGGAACAGGGAAGGTCACAAATGGACTACAGTCATGTCTCGTTAATCCGGACCTCGTTAATCCGGATATTCGCCTTCCGGACAAGATTAGGCCAGGTCCCAATTTTCCCCCATGTTATATGACTCGTTAATCCGGATCCGATTCGTTAATCCGGACAGAAGATTTCGGGTCCCAACTTCGAAATTTGTATGGTAAAGTGATTCGTTAATCCGGATTTGGTAAATTTGGACAACATCCGTGCGCAAATTTTCAATTCAAATGTGAATTTTCAATGAATAATGCTTTTCGTTTAGTCATAATGTGATTATTTTTGCCTTTTTAGGAGCTATATTCAGCTGAATTAAGTTTTTGGGTTTTAATTAGGAGGTAGAGCTGCAGAATCTGATATGCAACTAACAAAAATCTGTCATTTAGGCCTTTGACCCGAAAAACAGTGTTTTAGCTTTGATTTGTTAATCCGGAAATTCGCTAATCCGGACAAAATTGGCCGGTCCCAACTTGTCCGGATTAACGAGACATGACTGTATATATTAATTAATTAACTTTCTTATCACTATACGACTTCGGAACATGCCCTATACTGATGCATACTAGTGATATGGGCTCCATTTTTAATTTCAATTAAATTAAATTAAATTAAATTAATTGAAATTATTTTCCATTATTTTCAATTACAATTATATTTTCAATTAAATTATGGCACCTCGGAAAATTTCAATTATGCAATTTTTTCAATTACTTTTTTCAACATTCTTTAAAATAGTTGTATTTTGCTGTTATAAAACAGTGACAGTGACCCAGAACTTCGAAAATGTCCATGTAAAAGCTTAGAGACAGCTGGTTAAGCCTGCTGCTCAACCTGATGAGAAAATTTTAAAAAGTTGCCTTTTAAAAACGCATGAAATGACATTCTGGGGGAAATTTACAGATATTTCATTTTTATATATGAGAACATAATCTAAAGGTTTTTAGCATTTTTGAGCAACATAACTTCCTAGTACCTTCGCCAAAAAGGGGGTGGCAAAAGTAACTGTTTTGGACGTTTATTAACAAGAAAATAAAAAGCAGAGCATAAAATATTACAAAACAAAGTGAGGTCAGTATAAAGAGGTGACAAACCCAAAATAGGTTTTTGCTTGGAGTCATTGGCGACGCATTTCCTTACATTCACCACAAGAAATAATTGAAAATATAATTGAAATTCCAGGCGAATTTCAATTAAATTACAATTAAATTATGACCTAGCTTTTGAATTTCAATTAAATTAAATTAATTGAATTGAAATTAAAAATGGGCCAATTATGCGAATTTCAATTACAATTAAATTAATTTTTTACATCACTAATGCGTACGCCTTGGGGTATTTTTATATTTTGAAAGCAGGCCCTTAGGAGCGTGCCCTGTACAGGCTTAGGCTAAGGCTTAGGGAGCGTGCCCTATACCGATGCGTCCCCTAGGGGTACTTTTATGTTGTTAAAACAGGCCTTCCGGAGCGGGCCCTATACTGATCTGATGCGTCCCCTAGGGGTATTTTTATATTTGGAAAACAGGCCCTCCAGCATACATGGGCCGGGGGGGGGTAAGGGGGGTTTACCCCCTCGCCGGCCAATACCCGCCTCGGCCGTCCATACTACTGTTGCTAAGTAAATTTATTTTAAATATAATTAAATTATAATTTACTTACCACATGCCCGGAGAAATATAATTTAATTAAAATTTACTTACCATATCTGAGAGAAATTTAATTTAATTATAATTTACTTACCACATTTAATTAAATTAAGTATATTAAGTATAGTTAAGATAGGCCTGATTTTGGCGGCTAACACCTTCAGCTTTGCTTCCATCCAAGAAAGGATGCTATAACAGTTCTGGAATGAAAACTAAACGAGGGTGTTACAGGTTAAGTCGAAAAGAGACATGGACAAAGGGAGCTGAGTGAGGGTGAGGGGGTTTACCCACCTCGGTTTCTGACTTACCGTCCCTCAGGCTACCGCTACCTCCTTCAGGATTTTTGCATAGGTTAGGTGTGAATTAGCTCAGATTAGCTTATTTCAACCTACTTAGACAAAAAATAAGCCAAAAAACCTTAATTCTAGCGAAAAATCGGACTTTTCGGCTTACCATCTCTCAACCCCCATCACCCGCCGCTACATCCTCCTGCCAGCCCGTCAGAATTTGAAAATTTATCACCCCTCAGCCGAAATGATAGCCTATGTCTGTCAACAGTAATAATGACAGTTCCTCAGAATTAGAACCTCAATCTCAATAGGCTTTCCAGTCAGTTTCTGCTTACATCCACAACAAACAATGCCTGTGAAACTGAACATATGCTATCACATAGCAAAACTAGCTGAAAAGTGCCTAATATCCACTCTTATGGCTTGGCGGATAAATTGGAGTAGTTTGTTTTGTGGGAGATTAAGAGAAACAAGCGCAAAGACGAAAGGCGGTGGATGGGCGGGCGCAAAATTGTACTGTAAGTATGGCTTGCCATTGAAAGGTATAGATTATAGATACTGAAAGCAGACACTCATGCAGCACTTGCATGCTGCCAAAAAAGTTCAGCAATAGGCTGGCGTGTGTGAGTAAATTAAGTATATTTTAAGTAAATTAAGTAAATTATTTTTGGTAAGTATAATTTACAAATTATAATTATAATTAACTTTCCCTATTGTCGTAGAAATTTAATTTAATTATAATTTACTTACCAAATAATTTACTTGTATTAGTAAATTTCTAAAAAATATAATTAAAATTAAAATTATAATTTACTTAGCAACAGTAGTCCATACATACATACTCCATACCCCCCTCGCCGGCCCCCCCCCGAGGTCTCCAGACCCCCTACCCCCCTCCGGATTTTTCCGGCCCATGTATGCCCTCCAGAGCGTGCGTATACTGATGCGTCCCTTAGGGGTATTTTTATATTTTGAAAACTGGCCCTCCAAAGCGTGCCTATACTTTTGCGTCTCTAGTCGTACTTTTATATTTGGCAAAACAGGCCCCCCGGGGCGTTCCCTATGCTGATGTAGTGATCACTAGACTCGCTAGGCGAAGGGCTTTCAAATGATATATAACATGACCGTTTTGGACGATTTTGAAATTTTGGAATATTGCCAAAAAATAATCGATTATCTATATTTATCGATAAAACTTGTTAATTTATAATTAATTATGGTCATTAAAAACATTAATTTCTGTTTGCGATCGGTTCCTGATTTCCGCCCCCTGCAGCTACACCTGGTTCGGTGTTTGTTCGGTATATAAAGGTGGTAGACGCAGTCCTACAGTCTTGGTATATAAAAAATGTAAAAGAAAATCGCATTGCGATTAGAATGACACCGGTCCCATCAAAATCGGCGCAGGGGTTTACGAGTGACAGTCTGATAAAGTACATCCGTCATATCGGTATGCACGCTGCGGTCAACTTTCTAGGAAGAAAAGGTGGCAGGGTTGTATATTTTTCCGAAAAAAACCTCGGCCTGTTTTTTTCCAGTTTTTTTTCCGGTTTTTTTCCGGTTTTTTTCCTAAATCGCGGAAAAAAACTCCAGCCCAAGTTCTGAGTATCCTAGGCTGGTTTTATGATTCCTAACGCTTTCTAGCGCCTTCCTCAGTCTTGTTAGACCAGAAATACACGTGTTACATTGATATAAATCACGAAACAGGCATGAAGCAGTGCCTGACAGGTCCCATAAATAACGCTATATGCAAATTTTCTTACAGCAGTTTGCATTTTTGTTTTTTCATGCCAAATTTGGTCTTTTTTGTTGTTTTTCTAACAGTTTTCAGTCAGTATGGCCTATTATACATAGCAAAAGTCCATTTTTTAAACGAAAAATGACGTAAATTAGCTATTTTTAGCTTGAGTTTTTTTCCGCGATTTATGTTTTTTTCCGACCCTTAGGAAAAAAACCGGTTTTTTTCCGGAAAAAAACAGTTTTTTTTAGAGTGCGAACAATACCTAAAAAACCCAATACCCCAATACCCAATACCCAATACCAATACCTGAGACCCCCAATACCCCAATACCCAATACCCAATACCCAATACTTGCGTAGCTGGGCCAAAAAAATTCATTTCAGTGGACAGGTGCATTCTAGTTGTGTACACAAGATTTTTGGCACTGCAATTAAATTTTTTAAGAGGCTGGTTGAGCCACTGCCCAAGCAGAGCGAGAAAATTTTGAAAAATTAGCCTTTCAGAAAGCATTTTGAAGCCGATTTAGTCGTAAAATTAGCAGAAATTGCAGTTTTGGTACTTAATACTTCGTAATTCAGTCCTGTTTCTTACTTCCGGCGATTTTTTTCCTAGCTCGGCCGGAAATTGTGTGCACCACCGCAATAGCCATGGGTACGGCACTGGTACATTTTTATTTTAGATAAGAACAGAGAAATGCATTACTGGACTGGTGTAGCGCTTACAAAAGCGTACACTTTAGGAAATTTTACTAACGTTTAGTTGATAAACCGTCCATAAACGACGACATTCCAGAGGGGGAGAGGGGTCGGCCGAAATGCGACGATAGAAGACACACCAGGAGAGGGTGGGGCTGGCAAAAATCGACGTCGCTTTTTTCGGAATTTTTGGAAACTTGGATTGTATTATTTTCAATTTAAGTACATTCTGTCAGAGAGAGGTTTCTACAATGCAGAAAAGCTTCCCAGAGTGGTTGTAGGGATTTATTCTATTGATTGCGCAGTATGCTAACAAAAAAACATGACAGTTCTGATGTACTGAACTTTTATCAGGGGGAGGTAAACCGAAAACGATGTCATCTTAGGGGGAAGGTGCCATAGAAACGACGCAAGGCGATTTTGGCGGGAGGGGGCTCAGAAAAATCGGGATTTTTGAACGACGTCGTTTATGGACGGCTCCTTAACGCAAAACCAGCTTAGTAAACCGAATCATCGATCAACCTTTTCGATTTTTTCAGATCAATTTTTCAGGTCAACATCGATTTTTCTCTATTTTTAATGGTCCAATTTAGTATTGGGTATTGGGGGGTAAAAACCCCAATACCCAATACCCAATACCCAATACCTGAAAAACACCCCAATACACCCAATACCCAATACCCAATACCCAATACCAGTTCGCACTCTAGTTTTTTTCCGGTGTTTTTTTCCCACCTCACATCCCTGAAAGGTGGCACGCTGGGTGACGCAGTTAAACGGTCATAACTCGCTTATTATCCGGCCAATTCCGTTCCGGTTTGTTTTGTTAGACTGCATAAAGTGTGCTCTTTTCAATTCTGAAGCCCAATTTCGCCTAGGGGCATTTTGAATTTTCGCGTGCCGGTCCCTACAGAATGTACTTAGATTGAAAATAAATAATACATACAATCAAAGTTCCCTAAAATTCTGAAAAAAGCGACGTCGTTCTTTGCTAACCCCCTCCTGGTGTGTCGTCTGTCGTCGCATTTCAGCCGACCCCTCCCCCTCTAGAATTTAGGCTAATTTTTCAAAATTTTATCGGCCTGATTTGGCAGCGGATTTCATAAAAACTTGCCCATAAGCCTAAGCCTAAGCCTAAAACCGAAGCTAAAAGTTGGGAGGGAAAGCGGGTTGGGCGAATGGGCCTTCTCAATTATCTACCATTACCATGTGGCGGGTAACCGGAGGATAATTATGGGCGAATCAAAAAGACAGAATACCGAATCGGTGTTCGCTAAGTTCAGATTAGTATATATGTATGGTATGTAGCCGGCCAATCGGCCCAGCTGCCCTTTAGTCTTGAACAAACAAAGTATGTGCCTTCCTTCTACAGCTTTAACTGATTTCTTGCTCTTTAAGCATGCCGTTAAAGTAACCAATCAATTCGTCAGTCTATGCCTACTTTCGTGAGACTGGATTACCAAGCGGGTTTGCCGCCCTGAATCAAGGCAGGCAGTTTATATTTTAATAATTATTATTTATTATTTAAGCTTTTGTGTAAACGGTGCAGTTTTAGCGTCAGAAATGTGGCGCGTGTTTTTGAAGGACTTTTTCCACGGTCTCAAGGACTCGTTGCGTGGTTTTTTCACCCTCCATCTGCTGGACAGACTGCCCGAGATGTCGGTTAAATCGGCCGAACCCACTGCCCCCGGCCAATCACAATCGGCTGAAGAAGTGAAGAAACGACAAAGACCGCTGACTACCTTGGAATTCAGAAGGCAGAAAGAGAAGGCTCTCAGCGAGGACAGAAAGGAAAAGGTGCCCGAGGTGATTGGCGAAAAACCGAAGGCTTGGAAGCGGTTAGAAACCTCTTTCTTTCCTTTCTTTCTTTATTATTCTGGCATCGCAACGAGAGTTAATTCGCGCGTGAATATCCTCCTGTTATCCGCCACATGGCCGGCAATTGAGAAGGCACTTTTTAGCCGTATTTGAGCCCAAATTAGCGATTTTTGACGATTTTTAGCCGAAAACGTGCGATTTTTGAGCGTTTTTTAGTGCCCAAAACAGACCCCCGAACCCCCTTCCTCCTTCGACGGATGACCGGTTACACGTATTATGCTTGGTATTCAATGTTGAAAATCGAACTTGAAATTGAAATGAAGTGTACTGGGGGGGGGGGTTCGGGGGTTACCCCCCTGCTGGAAAGGCCAAACTCCCCCCTCCCCCCCCCCCGAGACAGGTTAAGGGACCCCTCCCCCCGACCAAAAAATACAAGTGGTGGTAGTGGCTCCAGTATTAACAAACTGGGTCAGAAATCACTAATTTTTAACCTAAAATTCACTTGAAAAGCCTTTGGAAGCCGAGTTTGGCGTTTCCACCATACATGGGCCGGGGGGTAAGGGGGGTATACCCCTCCCCCTCGGCCGGCCATACCCCCCTCCCCCACCCCCCCTCCCCCACCCCCCTCACGGAGGGAGGAAATTTTCGCTTATTTAAGGGAAAATAGGCGTTTTTTTGTCCTTTTTTCGGGGTGGGGACCCCCCCCCCCCCCGCGGGCTCAACCCCCCCACCCCCCCTCCGGATTTTTCCGGCCCATGTATGGTTTCCACTGCTGATATTTAAGAAAAATCGGTGTTTTCGGAAGCTCTTTTTGTCATTCTTGCTTGTTTTTAGCTTTAAAACGCTATTTGGCAGCTTAAAATAGCGATTTTTAGCGTCCTTACTGAAAAAAACGTGCTAAAAACGCATTTCTTGGCGTTTTGGAGCTTTTTGAAATTTGGGACCCCCCACCTGGGCGAAACCCCCCCTCGACCCCCCACCTGAGGAAAAAACCCCCTACTCCCCTCCCCTCAGGTCGGCCCGGAGCTGTTTTGTACATGTATGGTTACCCCCTAGCTGAAAAGGCCAACCCCCGACCCAAAAATACAAGTACTAGTTGTAGTGGCTCCAGTACTAACAAACTGGCTCAGAATACACTAATTTTAGCCTAAAATTCGCTTGAAAAGCCTTTAGAAACCGAATTTAACGTTTCCACTGTTGATATTTAAGAGAAATCGGTGTTTTCGGAAGCCCTTTTTGTCATTTTTTGCTTGTTTTTAGCTCTAAAACGCTATTTGGCAGCTTAAAATAGTGATTTTTAGCGTCCTTACTGAAAGAAACGTGCTGAAAACGCATTTCTAGGCGTTTTGGAGCTTTTTGAAATTTGGGACCCCCTCTGGGCGAAACCCCCTCGACCCCCCACCTGAGGAAACCCCCTCCCCCAGGTCGGCCGGGAGCTGTTACATGTATGATCCGTGCTTATATCCTACCTAGAATATATATCTTGAAACAGGCTGGCACTAAACCAACCCTGTTTATGCTACTGTTTTCAGTTTATCTATGGCGTCTGGGAACTTTCCATATGTTTGGAAAACTTCAAAAATTATTCCTATCCATAAAAAAGGCATCCACTCTAGCGTTAAGAATTATAGGCCTATTAGTCTTTTGGACGCTTCCAGTAAAGTTTTTGAGTCAATTGTGAGAAACGAAATTGTAACATGTTTGAAGTACCACAGCCTGATCTCAGACTGCCAGCACGGTTTTTTGAGTGGTCGCTCTACGGTGACTCAACTTATATGTTGTCTAAATGAGTGGTCCCAGGCACTAGATGCTAAAAGAACTGTTGATGTAATTTATCTTGATATTGCCAAAGCTTTTGATAGTGTATCTCATTCAAAGTTACTTGTTAAACTGAAGAATATTGGAATCTCAGGAAACCTGTTACACTGGCTAAAATCGTACTTAACTGATCGTCAGCAATTCGTTTTTCTAGACGAAGCGGCCTCAGCTCTGCAACCTGTTACTTCTGGAGTACCTCAGGGTAGTTTATTGGGTCCAGTTTTGTTTCTAATATATATAAATGATCTTGAGTCAGTAATTAAATCGTCCCACCTAAAATTATACGCTGATGATGCTAAGCTGTACTTTGCTGTTGACAAATTTTGTTCAAACCAAGTCTTGAAGGATGATCTTTACAGAGTTTATGAATGGGCAACTCGAATGCAACTTCAAGTTGCTATTCAAAAATGTTCGGTTCTTCGTCTAGGATACGGTAATGCAAATACAGAATACAGCTTAGGTGATCACATACTACCGTCTGTAACAGAAATTGTTGATTTGGGTGTAACAATTACTTCCGACTTTAAGTTCTCGACACATTGTAATAAAATAGCCCAGGTCGGTTTTCAAAAGGTAAATTTAATTTTCAAAGTTTTCTCAACTAGGGACGTAAATTTTCTTATGCAAATGTACAAAACTTTTGTAATGTCACGGCTTGAGTACGCATCTGAAGTTTGGAATCCGTATTTCATGCGCGATGTAGACTTGGTTGAGAGAGTTCAACGCCTTTTCACCCGTCGTCTTCCTGGAATGGCTGAGCTCTCATACCCTCAGAGACTTGCAGCCCTGAAAATTAAGTCTTTAGAAGAGCGTCGTATCATACGTGATATGGTAATGGTCTTTAAGATTGTTAAAGGTCTGGTGGATATTTCGGCGGAAATGTTCTTTAGCGTAGCTCCACCGGTCCCCCACTAGGGGACACAGATTTAAGTTCTATGTGCCGCACAGTCGGCTAGACTTACGCAAGAATTTCTTTGCCTGTCATGTTATACCGATATGGAATAGTCTGCCATCTGAAATTGTGGGCGCACAAACTGTATCTCAATTTCGTTCAAAGTTGTCCATGATGGACTTCTCGAAATTCCTGTTTGGGCGGGCATTAGAGCCGGAAATCGGCCCAGCCCTCCCAGTCTAAAGCCGAGGTCAGTTGGAGTCTTGTCTTGAATAAACTTTGTTGTCTTTGTTGTTGTCTTTACTGGCACTACCATGCATGGGACGGGAAAATGGGTTGGGTGGGGGTAGTCAAAATCCGAAAATTTGGGGTGGGCCTGCCGGTTTGGGGGGTCGCGGCGATTTTGGTGGGTTTGGTCAGGAACAAAAGTCGGCTTCAGGTGGGTTGGGTAGGTGGGGTCGTTTGGGGGTCTTGCCCAATTTGGAGGGTGGGCAAACCTCCGGAGCCGCCGGTCCATGTATGGGTACCATATAGGGTACCGGTATCTGGGCAAGTGGCACCATATTTATCGTACCGGCACCCTGGTACCCCTATGTTCGGGGACTATGGTGGTGCCATAGTACCGACACCCTATATTATGGTCATACATGTAACAGCTCCGGGCCGACCTGGGGGGAGGGGGGTTTTTTCCTCAGGTGGGGGGTCGAGGGGGGTTTCGCTCAGGTGGGGGGTCCCAAATTTCAAAAAGCTCCAAAACGCCTAGAAATGCGTTTAAAAAGCTCCAAAACGCCTAGAAATGCGTTTTTAGCACGTTTTTTTTCAGTAAGGACGCTAAAAATCGCTATTTTGAGCTGCCAAATAGCGTTTTAAAGCTAAAAACAAGCAAAAAATGACAAAAAGAGCTTCCAAAAACACCGATTTTTCTTAAATATCAGCAGTGGAAACGCCAAATTCGGTTTCCAAAGGCTTTTCAAGTGAATTTTTGGCTAAAAATTAGTGATTTCTGACCCAGTTTGTTAATACTGGAGCCACTACCACCACTTGTATTTTTTGGTCGGGGGGGGGGGGTCTCTTAACCTGTCTCGGGGGGGGGTGAGGGGGGGGTTGGCCTTTCCAGCAGGGGGGTAACCCCCCAAACCCCCCTAGTACATGTATGATTATGGTACCACTACCATGTTACAAAATCTGAAGGGAGCGGTATATGCCATATGGTACCAGAGCCCAGGTAAGAGTGCGAAAAGTTCCTGACAGTGGAACAAAACTACCTTACTGTTTCAGAGTGGTTCAGTGCGTGTTGCTAAACGTGGGGTGCATTTTGCTGTTGCATTACATAATTCTACCGCTACTGCGATTCCTGGTATATTCTGTGTTCGGTCTGCTCCTCTCCTCTTCATCCAATCAGCGTGCAGTAGGCGGCCAACCGGCTGCTTGGGTGGTCTCGTCCGTGGTGGGTGGTCTGTGGGTGCTGCCGCTCTTCCTGGTCACTCGACTGGTCAATTGTCTGTGGTTCCAAGACATTGCCAATGCCGCCCTCAGACACCAGGGCAAGGAGCCGGTTATGCAGTCATTTAGGTGAGACTCTATTATCTACTACTAGTTTATTAGTTTCTGTCTAAGTAATCGCTAGTTGTTAGAGTGCGAAAAATAACTGAAACCCCCAATACGATACATGTAACAGGTCATCCGCCAAAGGGGTTGGTGGGTCTGGCGCCGGTCTGCGGGGTCTGAGTCAAAATTTTGGGAGGGGGGTTGGGCACTAAAAGCGCTTAAAAATAGTAAAAAACGCTAATTTGAGCTGAAATACAGCTAAAGAGTACTGCTTTACAGGTGATTTTGGCAATAATTGCGTCTGAAATTGCAAAAATTGCAAAAATTTGTTTAAGAAGTTACTTGCCAGAAAATCGGAGCGGGGGTCCGAAAAATCGTCTGGGGGAACCGTAATTTGGCTCTCTGAAACTCTAATTAGGCTTGTTGAAGCTCTAAATAGGGTTCCGGAACCCTAACTAGGGTTTCAAAAGCTGTAAATAGTGTTTCAGAGGCCCTAAATAGGGTTCTAGATCTCTAATTTGGGTCTCAGAAACCCTAGACAGGGTTTCAGAGCCCTAATTTTGATTTCAAAATTTCTAAATTGGGTTCCAGGGGCCGGTTGCATAAAAGTGGCTAACTGTTAGACTAGTCTAAGAGCTAAAGACTGGGGCCGGTTGCATAAAAGTGGCTAACTGTTAGACTAGTCTAAGAGCTAAAGACTGGGGCCGGTTGCATAAAAGTGGCTAACTGTTAGACTAGTCTAAGAGCTAAGGACTGGGGCCGGTTGCATAAAAGTGGCTAACTGTTAGACTAGTCTAAGAGCTAAAGACTGGGGCCGGTTGCATAAAAGTGGCTAACTGTTAGACTAGTCTAAGAGCTAAAGACTGGGGCCGGTTGCATAAAAGTGGCTAACTGTTAGACTAGTCTAAGAGCTAAAGACTGGGGCCGGTTGCATAAAAGTGGCTAACTGTTAGACTAGTCTAAGAGCTAAAGACTGGGTCCGGTTGCATAAAAGTGGCTAACTGTTAGACTAGTCTAAGAGCTAAAGACTGGGGCCGGTTGCATAAAAGTGGCTAACTGTTAGACTAGTCTAAGAGCTAAAGACTGGGTCCGGTTGCATAAAAGTGGCTAACTGTTAGACTAGTCTAAGAGCTAAAGACTGGGGCCGGTTGCATAAAAGTGGCTAACTGTTAGACTAGTCTAAGAGCTAAAGACTGGGGCCGGTTGCATAAAAGTGGCTAACTGTTAGACTAGTCTAAGAGCTAAAGACTGGGTCCGGTTGCATAAAAGTGGCTAACTGTTAGACTAGTCTAAGAGCTAAAGACTGGGGCCGGTTGCATAAAAGTGGCTAACTGTTAGACTAGTCTAAGAGCTAAAGACTGGGGCCGGTTGCATAAAAGTGGCTAACTGTTAGACTAGTCTAAGAGCTAAAGACTGGGGCCGGTTGCATAAAAGTGGCTAACTGTTAGACTAGTCTAAGAGCTAAAGACTGGTCTAAATGCCGATAGACTGGTCTATCCAAAGACCAAGCTTTAGTCGCGTTGCATAAACGTACCGTTAGACTAGGCTTTTGTAAGACTAGTCTATCAAGCATTTAGACTAGTCTAACAGTTGTTTAACAGCTGCATTAAGCCGAGTATTTAAAAACCATTTGCTAGTCAGAGATTAATTGCCGAACATGTGAACAAAATGTTTTGACGATATTTATAAAATCGCCAAGCTCGTTGTAGCCAAGACTGGTACTTCAAAGATCGTTGGTACATGCAATAAAGTACTGCCGGCACAATGTATGTCGGTCGGTACAATTTTCAACAAAATCGGCAGGATTCCACCTTTTCTTTCTATTGGCCCTGTGCTGGCTGGGCTGGCGTACTTTCTATGTGTATGTGTTGCAGTCAGACACTTTATTAGAGTACATACGCAAAGAGAGGCTAGTAATCGTCCAACTGCATTACCAAACCAACTATCAGTAAATGGATAATTTTGAAAGTAGGGATACATACTGAAAAATATAGCTGCAGTTCCAATCGATCCGGCAGTTTCCAAATTGGTACAGCATTTTTTACAGTCAATAAACTAGCACATGGCAGAAAGTTTTTTGCCAAAAGTGGTAATTCTTAACCATCTCAAAAAAGATGTACAATCAAGAGAATGTTGTGTGAGGTAAGCTGCACTGTTCTAGTGTTTCAGTCTGACAGTTAGTTTATAAATACTTGAGTGACAGCTGCTTATTTTGGTTGATCTAAGTCAGTTAGACACCTCCGGCGGAGTCTAACCAGTTAGACCAGTCTTTGGTCTAAGTGCGGAATCCGCTGACTTTTGTGCAACCGGCTAACTGAAAGTCGGTCTAATCACTTAGACTTTGGCCACATTTAGACTAGTCTAACACTTAGACACCTTTATGCAACCGGCCCCAGATGTATTATGTCTAATAAAATAGAATTTTTTTTCACGTTTTTAATAACAGGATTCGTGCGGGACCTGGAAAGTCAGGGAGTCATGGAAAAGTCATGGGATTTAAAAAGGTCAGGGAATCAGGGAAAAGCCAAGGAATTTGGTGTCTGGTCAGGGAAGAATTGTTAGAGTCACGGCAACAGCGACCGTTTACTAGGCGCACACACAGAGAGGAGTAAACCGTTCGATTAGAGATTCTCAATTAATGAATCATATCTGGCCAAAGGCCGCATACAAATTATGTTTACACTGGGGATACACATGTTCGGCTAAACACAGCTTAAAAGCGGAGCTTACGAAAAACCTAAAGCCTAGAGACACACATCTACAAGGACAGGACACACAAAACTGCATTTGTGTCTGTCTGCATTCTGTACAATGTGAAGTGCCATTACAACTCTCCCGCCCACTTCAGCATTGTCCAGATTCCACCAACATGGGTTCAAGTCCGAGTTGTCGGCGCAGTGCCTTGAAGCGTTCACGCGGAAGTGCTTTGGTGAAAATGTCAGCTACCATTTTCTCTGATTCGCAGTACTCCACCTCAATTCGCTTCTTCTCAATTTCATCTCGAATGAAGTGATACTGGATGTCAATGTGCTTCTGCTTGCAATGAAACACTGGATTCTTTGCAATGGCAATAGCAGCCTGATTATCTTCATAGATGCGCACTGCTCCAACATCGACTCCAATTTCTTTGTAGAGTTGCTTCAGGAACAAGCTTTCGCGAGCAGCTGCTCCCAGAGCCAGGTACTCCGCGTTTGCTGTCGAACAGCTGACTGAGCCTTGTTTTCCTGAATACCAGCTAATTGCAGCTCCACCAGTCAGAAATACATATCCAGAACGTGACTTCCGATCGTCATAGTTGCCGGCCAGATCAGAGTCGGCAAAACCAACAACTGACGATTCCACTGGCTTGTACAGCAGTCCGAGAGTGACCGTTGACTTCAGATACTGGAAAATCTTCTTCACAGCAGTCAGATGACTCATCTTTGGGCTAGCGCTGAATCTTGCAACATTGCTGACTGCATACTGAATGTCTGGGCGTGTAGCTAAAGCCAGATATAGCAGACTGCCCACCATTGACTGGTACAATGTCTTGTCAACGTCTCGCGACTCATCTGTCTTTGTAAGAACTGTCGTTGGACAGGCTGGAACAGAGCTTTCCTTTGCTTCTGTTAGCCCATACTTCATCAGCAATCTTCCGATGTACTGATCTTGAATGAGCCACAATCCTTCACTTGTTCTTCTGAGCCTAATGCCCAACAAATGATGAACAGGGCCCATATCTTTCATCTTGAACATCATGGACAGATTCTTCTTCAGTTTGACCATGTCTTCTTCCGTTTCAGTCATGAGAACCAAGTCATCAACATACATGGTCAAGATCATGAAGGGATCAAACTTGACATAGAGACAAGGATCTGAGCAACACTGGTCGAATCCAAGATCCAACAGATACTGGCTGAACTTCTTGTTCCAACATCTTGGTGACTGCTTCAAGCCATAGATTGAACGCTTCAGTTCACAAACCAGATGCTCATTGCCTTGCTCTTCATACCCAGGAGGCTGTCTCATGTAGATTGTCTCATCAAGATCGCCATTCAGGAACGCTGTTGTCACATCCATCTGATGGATTTGGAACTGGTTTTGAACACCAAAAGCCAACAGGGTGCGTAGGGTCTCCAGACGAAGGACCGGAGCAAAAGTCTCCAGGTAGTCCACTCCATATCTCTGCGAGAACCCTTTAGCCACAAGGCGAGCCTTGAACCGATCAATGCTGCCATCTTCTTTGTGCTTCACGCGAAATACCCATTTGCAATCGATTGGCTTTCTTCCTTTTGGCAATTCGACCAGTTTCCAAGTTCCCATTTCTTGCAACGACCTGAACTCTGCATCAGAGGCTTTCTTCCATTCTTGAGCTTGAGAGCTTTCCCTTGCCTCTATTATCGTGTTTGGTTCTTCAAACGTAGAGACAGCATGGAACAACATGTGCATTTGAGAATTCTCAGAGACACCACAGGCTTCATTCCAATTCACATCCAAGCAGTTCAGTTCCCATTTACCGCTCTCTGGTATGTACCTTTTTGGAGGAACACCTTTGTTTGTTCGGTTTGACTTCCGAATGCCTCCTTCCACTTGATCTTGACTCCCGCCTTCTCCAAGCGTTTCAGTTTCTTCTGCACTATCACTGCTTTCAGGGCAGGATTCAATTGGGAGTCCTCATGGTTTGTGCATATCGAAGTTCTGCTCATCAAACTGTACATTTCGTCTGATTATGAGCTGTCGCTTATTGGCATCATAGAACCGGTAACCTTTCTGCCGTTCAGCATATCCAATGAAGCGAACTTTGTCAGCCTTTCCAGACAATTTGTCTTTTCTGTCTTCTTTCAGTGTATAGGCAATGCAGCCCCACGTTCGAAAATGACTGACATTGGGCACACGTCCATACCAGCGCTCATATGGAGTTGCTCTGGTTGCAGTCGTTGGCAGTCGATTTCGCACATAAACTGCAGCAGTGAGAGATTCTGCCCAGAGCATCTTCGGTTGCTCTGCTCTCTCCAACTGGGCGCGAGCAATCTCCATCAGCGTTCGATTCATCCTCTCAGCAACACCATTCTGCTGAGGTGTGTAGGGCACAGTCTTCTGATGGCGAATGCCATTCTGCTTCAGAAACCTTTCAAATTCGGCACTGCAGAACTCACCACCATTGTCTGTTCTCAGTGCTCCGATTTCTCTTTGACAGAAGTTTGTGGCCATGCTTCGCCAGTCCTTGAATGCTTCAAAAGCTTCATCTTTGGTCCTCAGAAAATCAATCCAGCACATTCTGCTGTAGTCGTCAGTGAAGGTAATGAAATACCGCTTCCCACTTGGCGATGCTACAGACATTGGTCCACAAATGTCAGAGTGTACAAGCTCCAATGGCTCCTTGGCCTTTGGTCTTCCCAGTGTGGGAAATGCTGCGATCCGAAGCTTGCCTTGAGCACAGCTCTCACAGAAAGGCATTTCCCCTTTGACCGATTTTGACACTCCAACGATTTTGCCCTTGCTGACAGCTTCTTGAAGTCTTCTAGCTCCACAGTGACCCAAACGATCATGCCACAGCTTAAGGGTGTCATTGTAAGTGTTTGCTGTGCGTGACTGTTGTATAGGCACATTTGGCTGCACAGAAGACACAGAACATTTGAGCAGATACATACCGTTTGAGGCATAACCATGCGCAATCAAATGATCAACACCATCCCTAGTGCCTATGACATCACAGCCCTTCTCAGAAAATATAACTTTGTGCCCATTTTTGGTCAGCGCTGAGATCGAAATTATGTTCGCAGACAGGTCAGGAGAATACAACACATTAGACATAAAGCAGTTCTGCAATTTCCCATTCACTACCGTCCTAAGCTGGACCTGACCAGTACCAATTGCCCTACAGGTATGACCATCACCTAAGATAATCGAGTGATGCTCAGACAGATCAGTATACTGAGAAAACAAATCAGCATCTTTTACCATATGACCGGTACAACCTGTATCCATGAGAAAAATTCGCTCCGATTCATTCTCCATGGTGTTGCAACGACTGGCCACAGCTCCAAGTGAGTGAAATGCAGTAAAGTTGTTGTAGCTGCCTCGACCTCTGCCATGGCCGCGCGCTCGTCCTCGGCCCCTGCGGCCTCCTCTGTTGCTCTGCGAATCCTCACCGCTTCTTGGCTTCGAACAGTCTCTGGCAAAGTGTCCTTTTTCACCGCAATTGTAGCATTCTCCTTTCGACCGACTGGCACCTTGGCTCTGCTTGCCCGGCTGTCTAGATGCTGCCAACAAAGATTCACTTTTCTGGCTTGAGGGATCTGGATGACTTTCCTCATGCTGCCGAAGTGCTTCAAGCAACACAGGAACAGTAACGTCTCCCTGGTTCTGGTAGAACAGTTTAATGTTCTCAAATTTGGCCAGCAATCCATTCATCAAAATCACAGGGTCGGTACCATCGGGGAGAACATAATTCAAAGCTTTGAGCCGACCTGACAAGTCATCGAACTCCTTGAAGTAGTCATCGATCGACTGTCCTTCCTTCTGCCTCAGCTGGAACAATCGTGACATCAGCTGCATCCGATTAGCAACAGTGTCCTTCTGGAACTGTTCGCGCAAAATGTCCCACGCTTTCTTGGCAGTGTCGACGTCTGGCTTCACAATCAAATACTGAATGCTCTCCTCGACCATCTGATTGATGAAGAACTTAGCTTTGGCAGCGCGCAGACGAAAGTCCTTTCTCTCTTTCTGTCTGGTTTCGAAATCCTTTCTCTGCGCAGCAGTCGGCTCCGCTGGCAAAGGGTTAGGCTCAGCGGGTTCAGTTTCAGTCTCCTGAATAATGTCCCACAGATCATGCGCAGCGAAATAGTCTTTCATGTGAGACGACCAGAGTGGATAATTCTCCTCTCCTTTCAGCGGTTTAAAAGTCGACCGCTCTTCTTTGTGCGCCATCTTTCCGTTCAGCCAAACTGTCAAACAGGCAATGAAACAATAGCCACGAATGTCCAACCTCTGTTGACACGTTTGCTCTTGGACTTCTAATCAACTGTTAGAGTCACGGCAACAGCGACCGTTTACTAGGCGCACACACAGAGAGGAGTAAACCGTTCGATTAGAGATTCTCAATTAATGAATCATATCTGGCCAAAGGCCGCATACAAATTATGTTTACACTGGGGATACACATGTTCGGCTAAACACAGCTTAAAAGCGGAGCTTACGAAAAACCTAAAGCCTAGAGACACACATCTACAAGGACAGGACACACAAAACTGCATTTGTGTCTGTCTGCATTCTGTACAATGTGAAGTGCCATTACAAGAATTTGATAGCAGCAGAAACATCTCGCGGGCAAATGGTCGTGTCAGTACTTTCCAGAACACCCTTTTGAATATCGGTCTTCTGACTTTTTATTTGCTACTACTTAAACCTGAAATTTACCATCTGAATACCGTTTAAATGCCTTTTGCAAAACCAATTTTTAAAAATTTTCTCACAATGTTTTCAGTTTTCTCACCGTGGTTGGTCAGGGAATTTTGACTTTGGTCATGGAAAAGTCAGGTAATTTTGCTATACAAAATCCGCACGAACCCTGAATTAAAAATAGGATTTTCTGCACGTTTTTAAACAATAAATAGGGTTGTAAAGGGTATTTTTGCACTTCTGACAGGATTTTTACTCGATTTTTAGTTCTCAAAATCCTCTTTTGAGCCCAAAAAGTTCGCCGAAACCCACTTTTGGACGCCAAAAAAAGGTCGCTGGCGCTTTGGGCATAGCTCTGAAACCCTATTTTGGATCAGAAAAATCCCCCCAACCGAAACCACCTACACGTATGGATCTAGAACACATTATATTGTCACATTTTCTTAGCAAGCCACCCAAATTTGGGGAATTTTGGACAGTGGCTGGTTCAGAGAGTGCAACTAATAAAAGATCTCAGTTTCAGTCGCAGTGTGGCCGACTTCTTCGTGGCCATTCTGCTAGAGACTCTGTTCCTGCTGCAGTCGTTGTTAGTGGCTCTGATGCCGATTCCGCTAGTGGCACCGGTGCTGAGTTACGTGCACGTCTGTCTGCTCTACTCCCTCTACAGCTTCGAGTACTACTGGATGAGTTGTGGTCGCGAGCTGCGCGTCAGACTGAGACTGATCGAGACGCATTGGCCCTACTTTGTGGGCTTCGGACTGCCTCTCGTTGTGCTCGCCAACTTGCCTAACAGTTTTATTGTCAGCGGCTGTCTGTTCGGTGCTGCTTTTCCCTTCTTTATCATCAGCAGCTATCAGGTACTCGTCTGATACAGGGTGTCTAAAAAAATGATCACATTTCTTTTTACTGCCGTTTCCACGTTGGCTGAAAGTTGGCCTATAGGTGCCAAAATTCGGGGAATTTTATGTGTTAAAGTTTGGTGCACTAGGCTTGACTCATTCACGAGAAATTTCAAAAAAAGGGAAATTTGTTAAATCAATAGTGAAAGCCGGTCGCCGAAAAAATGATCACATTTCTTTTCACTGCTTTTTCCGCAAATTTCGACCAAATAGGCTGAAATTTGGACCATATCTGCCAAAATTCGGGGAATTTTATATGTTAAAGTTTGGTGCACTAGGCTTGACTCGTTCCCGAGAAATTTCAAAAAATAGTGAAATTTGTAAAATTCAATAGTGAAAGTCGGTCACCGAAAAATGGAAACATTTCCTTTTCCTGTATCTTTCCTAATTTTTGTCGGAATTGGATGGAATTTGGAGTGTAAACGCAGAAGTTCAGGGTAATTCGTGTGTAAAAAGTTGACGCATGAACTCCAACGCTATCGTTAGAGTTTGGGCGATAATGTAATGTAACGTTTTTTCGGTGACCGGCTTTCGCTATTGAAATTACCAAATTTCACCTTTTTTGAAATTTCTCGAGAATTAGTCAAGCCTAGTGCACCAAACTTTAACATATAAAATTCCCCGAATTTTGGCAGATATGGTCCAAATTTCAGCCTATTTGGTCGAAATTTGCGGAAATGGAAGTAAAAAATGTGATCATTTTTTCGGTGACCGGCTTTCACTATTGAAATTAACAAATTTCACTTTTTTCGAAATTTCTCGGGAATGAGTCAAGCCTAGTGCACCAAACTTTAACACATAAAATTCCCCGAATTTTGGCACCTACGATGCCAAATTTCAGCCTATTTGGTCAAAATTTGCGGAAATGGCAGTAAAAAGAAATGTGATCATTTTTTGAGACACCCAGTAGTTAGCCTACTTTATACCAGGGGCACCCAACTACGACTAATCTCGAAATATGTGCCGGCAGACATGGCCTAGCATTTCGGCTGAGGGGTGGCAAATTTCCGAATCCTGAGGGGTTGAGGGGATGGTAAGCTATAAAAAGTCAGATTTTTTACTGAAATTAAGGTTTTTATGTACAGGGTCTGCCAAAAAAAACAACCCAGCAGAGTTTTTGCTGTAGCAACCGCAAATCTCAACTCAACCGATTGGAATGAGTCCTTTTTTGAATGAAAGACTGATAAATTCTTAAAAGATTGATGCAATTTTTATTGAGATTCACAGTTTAGTTCTTAAGATATTTGCCTTCTAAGTCGAAACAGATTTTGGCAAAGAACAAGAGCGATTCTGTTGCATTTCATAATAAAGTATGTAGATTCCTACTGCTAGGGCTAATGATACTTTAGTGTTGAAGTAAACCGAGTTTCTGTGTCACCTGTAAAGCCTCCAATAGCATTTAGCAGTAGCAGGAGTCCGTTTTATTACGAAGTGCAGAATAATAAAAAAAATCCCTCTTGTTCACTACCAAAATCACTGTTTTGACTTCGAGAGCCAATATTTCAGAAACTAAGCAGAGTACATTAATGAAAATTTTAGCAGTCTTTTAAGGATTATCTTTAATATAAAAAAGGATTCATTCAAATCGTTTGAGATTTCCGGTTGCTACAGCGAAAAAACTGCTGGGTTGTTTTTTTTGGCACACCCTGTATATTTTTCGCTAAAATAGGTTAAAATGAGCTATTCTGAGCTCATTTACACCTAATCTAGACATGTTTTTATCACAATTTTCTATACAAAATTCTTCCTAAAAATTCCAGAGGGGTTAGCGCTAGCGGCGGCCTGATGGGGTTGGTCCATACATGTCGCTGGGTTTTTCCGTGGGGGGGGACCTTTTTGAAATCCCAAATAGGGTTTTGGGACCAAGTCCAAAGTGGGTTTTGCGACCTTTTTTTTGGGGTCCAAAAGTGGGTTTTGTCGACCTTTTTTTGGGGTAAAAAGCGGGTTTTGTCGACCTTTTTTAGGGATTCTGGGGCGAAAAATGGCTTCAAAACCCTATTTGGGCCGAAATAAGCCTTAAAACCCTGTTTTTGCATTAAAAATGCCTTAAAAACCCTGTTCCGGTTAAAAAAAATGCCTTAAAAACCGAATATTGAAGCAACGAATGTAATAAAAGGCTGTTTTGCGCTCAAAATACGTATTGAATATGAGTTTCAGCGATAAAATACAGATTGAAATGCGTTATATTGACTAAAAATAGTTCAGAGAACCCTAATATCGATTCTGAGGCACGCGCAAAACCCTGTTTTGACTTATAAAATTACTAAAAAACCCTATTTAGTGATTTGAATGCAGTTCTTAAACCCTGTTTAGGGTTTCTAATCAACCTAAAAACCCTCTCTAGGCTTTCTAGCCAGTGCTAAAACCCTGTTTAGAGTTTCAAAGTAACCTAAAAACCCTAATCAGGCTTTGAAAGTAACCTGAAAACCCTAATCAGGCTTTGAAAGTAACCTAAAAACCCTAATCAGGGTTTCTAAGCAGTCTAAAAACCCTATTTAGGATTTCTAAGCCTTACAAAACCCTGTTTTGGGTTGTATGGTAGCCGAAAACCCAATTTTGTGCTGCAGAATGTATTGTCTGGGCTAAAATTTTCTTTACTTTGGAATCCAAAAGTGGGTTTTCAGGTCCCCCCCAAAAATCCGCTGGGGGGACTTTTGCCGAAAAATCGGGCTTGGGGGGCCGGCCCCCCCCTTTACCCCCCCCCCCCCCAACGACATGTATGGGTTGGTCAGACCCCTTCGCCCATGTCTGTGTGCCGGGCCGCTTCCGGTGACCGACATTCAAACGGTTGCCATTCGCCCAATTCTTAAGCTTGGTGCGTTGTTTAGCTGATTCAGTAGTAGCCAACCGATTTGCAGGCCAAACCGCCTCCAAGCACTGAGCTGGCGCCAGCCGAACGGGTACCGAGTCTGCGTATATTTTCGCCCAGCCTCCTCATCTCTAATCGCATCTCACGCTACGCCACTTCCAGGGCTATGGCCGTGCATTTCGATCCGCGACCCCGGTCGCGATCGCGCTGATACTAAAAAGCGTTTGTTTTTTTCTTTCGTTTCATTTGCGCACATAAATCGAGCTGATCAACGTTTATTCGATCAACTTTGTCGTGCTCAATATTTTGTGAGATATTTTTATTTCTACGTTGTCTTCTTGTATACGTTGGTAGTGTGTGAATAAAGACAAAAACTTGTGGCAGTTTTGAAACTGGTTGAGTCTGATTCTCAGTCGGCTGTTTACTGAAAGTTTTATACAAAGAAGTGCTTGTTCTTTGATTTTGGAGCTGCTTGTAGTGTAACCGATGCTAAAAATATAAGGGCCCCACTTACAGTAAACAAACTAACAATTTTAGTGCTCTTCCCCACCCGGCCTGGTCGGCTCAGAATAGATTATGTATTTTAACCTATTTTAGCGAAAAATTAGCCTAAAAACCTTGATTTTACTAAAAAAATCGGACTTTTTGGCTTAGCCTCAACCCCTAATCCTCCCTTTGGTTTTGAAAATTTATCACTCCCACAAATACGAGCCCGGCACTATCAAACTTGCGCACAACCAATTAGCGCACAAAATATTTACAACAACATAATCACAGCTTGAGCCTGAGCTAACATCTAAACTTGAACTTTTTTATTAAACCTAATCTTAAAGTAAGCTGTAGTAACCATACATGTACTAGGGAGTTTTGGGGGGTTCCCCCCTAGCTGAAAAGGCCAAACCCCCCTCCCCCCGCCCCCCCCCCCCCCGAGAGAGGTTAAGGGACCCCCCCCCCCGACCCAAAAATACAAGTACTAGTACTGGCTCCAGTACTAACAAACTGGCTCAGAAATCACTAATTTTTAGCCTAAAATTCTCTTGAAAAGCCTTTGAAAACCGAATTTGACGTTTTCGCTGCAGATATTTAAGAGAAATCGGTGTTTTTGAAAGCCCTTTTTGTCATTTTTTTTGTTTGTTTTTAGCTCAAAAACGGTATTTGGCAGCTTAAAATAGTGATTTTTAGCGTCCTTCCTTACTGAAAATACGTGCTAAAAACGCATTTCCAGGCCTTTTGGAGCTTTTGAAACTTGGGACCCCCCTCTGGGCGAAACCCCCCCCTCGACCCCCCACCTGAGGAAACCCCCCTCCCCCCAGGTCGGCCCGGAGCTGTTACATGTATGGCTGTAAGCTACTAACCCTACGCTAATTGGTTGTGCGCAAGTTGGTAGTCACTGCTAGCCCATGTCTGCCCTAACCTCCTCCTTCGGCGGATGACCTGTTACGTGTATGGCACTGTAGATAAATTAGTGAGATGAGCTATAAGAACGTTTGTTTAGGTGCTACGCGATGCGACTGGCCTACCGTTTCCTGTCCTCTAGTCTAGCCGTTCGCGAGGTGTCCCTCCCTCTCCCTATTCTTTCCGTGTCATCTTGTCCAGCTCTAGAACATTCTAAAATCTTGCCAAGACCCCTCTCCGACCAACTCCAACAGTCTATTGCTGACTGTCGACAGAAACTGTACGGAATGGAGGAAAACGGCGAGCGGAAAGAAATAGTAAAATTGGTGACTGAATTACAGCGAAAGTTAGAAAAGCCTAGGCGGAAGGAAGCTTTAGAAACTTGGAGGGAGCTGATGAAAGACTGCGGTCTGGCCGATCTGACACAAGCCACCCCGGCCAAAATTGTAGATCAAAACAGAGCCTGTAAAAAAAGCAGGCACGTATCGAAGTCACAAACTAAACAAGAAGCTTCCAAAATGTTTTCTGAAATCACTTCCGAAGCTCAGCTGATTCGTTCTTCGGTCGAACTGCTTTCTAATCAAGTCGTGCAGATTTCTGATTTCAACTCTCTACTCAGGGCACGGAAAAGTCACAAGCTTTTGCTTAAAAAGCTAACCAACTTTCAAGCCAGCCTGGGTTTCGAGCAACACGCGCTTAGTTCAAAACAGCTGAAACGGTGGCGAAAACGAATGCGCAAGCAAGGTTTTGGAGATTTGACCGATCGTCACCCGAATGCTCTTCTCCGCCAGATTTCAACTTTAACCGGCGCCTGTCAGCAGTTTAATCACCCAAAAGTGACAACTGAAACTGCAGTGCGTAGTGGAAATTTAGAGACTGCAAGTCGAAAGGAGGAGTTTTGTTTCGGTGCTCACAAATGGCAGCTGTTATTGGTGATTTTTGCGAGTCTCTCTCTCACTAGTGCCTTAGAATCTATGCGAACGGAATTTTGGTTTTATTGGTATTGATCCCGCACGTACTGTATGTGCCAAGATAAATAATCATAAAATCAACTTTCCATCTAACCTATATACAGGGTGTTTGAAAAAGTACCACCCTCAATCTCCCCTTTCCCTATGTTTACCAAGCTTGCATAGCTAATGATGTATGTACTGTACAGGGGTGCAAAAGTTTAACCGTACCCAGTCCTGTACTTGAAAAAACTGATTATTTCTGATTTGCAGCAGTTAGTTGGCAAGTGTTGTCTACCGAGAACATAGTGCTGCGCTATTTCGAAGATGCATAATCCGATAAATGACGATAAACTTCAATTCAAGACTGCTTTTATTTAATCAATTATGACAAAAAGTGACAGGCCAAATTGTGAGTTCAAGCTCGTTCACATTGCTGCGTTGCAGGGTGGCAGGGGAAGTCGACAAGTGGCCTGACATATCTTCTCGTCTTCATCACATTTCATAACATCTTCCTCAGGAGGTTCTTCTCCTCCTGCGTCTTTCATCAGTTTCCGATGACAATCACTGGACTTCTTATTACATCCGTTGCGACCCAAAACAGTTCTGTTAATTGTCACACCACACACACGCACACACACAGTACGACTTCACACGCTAACATGCGCCACTAACCCACGCAATTTACCTAAGTACAAGCCGCTAAATTATACATTCATACATATGTAGGTGTTTGGTTGAAATGCATATTTTTTAAAATTAGGTACATACATTTCAACTCCTTCAAGGTCCATTTTGGATAGCCCAAACACTCCTGGCGGCAGTTCAGGTCGTTAAGTTCACATTGGTCCTTCTTATTCTTCCAGTCACATCTTGGTTTTTCGGCGCAGATGTTGTCACCTATAAGAACAATTTGTGGCCACAGAATCAGTGCCACTTTTAACAGCCAGGCACTTGACTGACATAGTTTATGGTACTGGACTGACACCACATATGGTATCACTGCAGGTACCAATGCCAAGGTAGGGGTACCGTATATGGTCCCAGTAGAACATGAACGGCGTTAAGGGGCCGTACATAAACTACAACGTTCAAAAAATCAAAATTTTGGACCCCCACCCCACTTCCGACGTTTTCAGAACAACCCCCCTAAAAACTACAACGTTTTTGGCTGACACTCTCCCCCCGCGACTAAACTTGGTACTGTGTCCGACATTAGAAAATCTCCAATAAAATCGACATGACAATGCAAAAGCTGTGAAAAAGAAACATTTTGACAGTGAACTGCTATTTTGGCGGTTGGAAACATGAACTGGGCTGAGTTTTCCTTGTAAAATAGTTGCGGACAAAAGGTTCCTAGGCACCTAAAAACGCCGACGTTTTCGACACCAATCCCCACCCCCTGCGACGTTTTCCGACGTTCAACCGACCACCCCCACAAGTGCCTGACTGTTTCAAGATCGCCCCACATGATGCAAAAAGAGATACTCACACTTGAACTCTTTCTCAGAGGGGAATATCTCGCCACCGGTATCGGGGTCGCATTCAAAGTTGCATCTGTCGGCCATGTAGTTGCAGTGCTGCATTTTTTCCGAGTCGCCTTTGGCTTCCTTTGCGCAAAACTGATGGTGGCCATCGCACTCCTCAAAGCCTAAACAGGAAACGAAACTGACAATAATGAGCTCAGAATTTAGGAGTGTACTAACACGCATCTATGTCCATCTCTTGCCCTGAATTGGTTTCGATAACGGCAAGAGTTACCAACAGAAGCAGAAAGATTTTCATGGTCGGCACGAATAGGTAGATCGTTTAGCTTTAGACTGAGCGAGTATTTGCAATTGCAACTGGTGCTGTTAACCGAATCGCTTGTCAAACTACGTAATTGCATCGGAACTCGGTCATACGTACATGTCATTCTCTTCGTAAACATTGTAAGCTGAACAAATGGAACAAGGTCGCTGAAGCTGTGCGTGTAATAGAGTTATAGCAAGCCAATTTTGTAAAAACCATTATAGGTACAAACTTTTCCCGCAGCCTAGCCTAATAATCCAGTAGTTCGTACAGACAATAGCAGCGTAATTTATGCCAAATCGGTTTGAATCCAATATTTTCATTGTTTTATCTGCTTGTCTATGTCTACGTAGCGCACATGCATGTCGCTGAGTTTTTTCCGCGGGGGGGGACCTTTTCAAATCCCAAATACGGTTTTGGGACCAAGTCCAAAGTGGGTTTCGCGAGCGACCTTTTTTCGGGTTTAAAGGTGGGTACTGTCGACCATTTTTTGGGGTAAAACGTGGGTTTTGTCGATCTATTTTTAGTGATTCTGGGGCGAAAATTGCATTAAAACCCTATTTGGACCGAAAAAAAGCGTTAAAACCCCTGTTTTTGGATTAAAAATGCCTTAAAAACTCTGTTCTGGTTGAAGAAAATGCCGCAATATAAGAACTCTATATGCAACAAATCATACATGTAACAGGTCATCCGCCGATGGGGGAGGGGGTTGGGGGGTCTGGCGCCGGCCGGGGGGGGTCTGAGCCAAAATTTTGGGGGAGGGGGTGGGCACTAAAAAACGCTCAAAAATCGAGAAAAATCGCAATTTTTGGCCAAAAATCGCCAAAAATCGCTAATTTGGGCTGAAATACAGCTTAAAAGTGCTGTTTTGCAGGAGATTTTGGCAATTTTTGTGTGTGAAAGTGTAAAAAATTGCAAAAATTTTATCAAAAATTTACGTGAAAGAAAAATCTGAGGGGGGGTCGGTGAAATCGTCTCGGGGGGGGGGGGGTCCCCATCCGGGGTCTGGCCATAAGTCGGGAGTGGGGGCAGACCCCCCCAGACCCCCCTGTTACATGTATGCAACAAATGCAGTAAAAAGCTGTTTCGCACTCAAACTACATATTGAATACGTGTTTTAGCGATAAAATACAGATTGAACTGCGTTTTCTAACTAAAAAATTGTCCAGAGAACCCTAATTGCGATTCTAAAGCAGGCGCAAAACCCTGTTTGAGTTATAAGGTTATTTAAAAACCCCTAGTGATTTGAACGCAATTCTTAAGGCCTTTTAAGGGTTTCTGATAAACCTAAAATACCCTCTCTAGACTTTCTAACCTGTTGTGGTATAAGCCTGTTTAGGGTTTCTGAGCAACCTGAAAACCCTGAAAACCGAATTTCTAAAAAATAGTGTTAAAATACACAGCATTTTTGTGCATTTTCTTGCGATTTCCGTATAGTTCAATCTAACTGTGTTCTTTTAAGGTTATTCTCTTCTGTAATGATATTCTGACACGACTTTTCGACCTCGTTTTCATTGATTTTGTCAGAAAAATAATGTATATATCAAATAAATAACGTATATATTCAGTTAAGGATCAGCACAGAGTCTCAAATAAGAAAAAAACTATGAAAAAAAGAGACAAAAAGTGCTAGATTTGATTCATTTGAATCCAGCCAATTATTTTACCGAAAAAGGTGGTCGAAAATTCCGGCCCGAGCGCATCCCTACTGTGTACAATGGGCTCGTATTGCGCAATTTCAGTAAGTAAATGAACCAACAACCTAGAGCCCAAAAACATAAAAAAGCCAACAGGCGCGCAATGTATCAGTTTAGCAATTTGAGTAATAAAAGGCGCATTTTAAAGCGAAAATCGGCATCGATCAGCAGCCGCTCTCTTTTTACAAGTCTACACTTGTTCCAAACTGCACCGTTCGTTTCTATTCGCTCAGCTGGCTTTCCTCTGCTAATGGTTGCAGGTTCTCGCGACCGCATCACTTGCGAGAACGGCGGCACTGTGCAGCAGGACCGACTCTGGTGCAACTGCACAGCTGAGTTTACCGGCCGATTCTGCCAGATAGCGCAGGCTAGGTCGCGCTCGCCTAACTGGCACCTGTTTTCTATCGGAGCTGGCTGTTTGTTCGCATTGTGTCTGGTGGTGGCTTTGCGGCTTGGCTTTCTGTCGGCCGAATTCTGGTCCAACATGCATAGTAGAATGAGAGATTTTGCTGAGACCAAGATTGCACAGCCGTGGAGGGAGAGAAGACGGAAGAGAAAGCTGCGGAGACAAGCGGAAATTTCGGAAGACCCCGCTGAAGATGATTATGTTGGTCTTCAGCCGATTAACTGATTGGCTTGTTTGTTGTGCTTTGAGAACGAAACCCGTTTTCTTTGTAGAAATTGTAAGTTTCTGTATATACATAAATTGATAGTTGTGGATCAAAAATGCAAATAGAGTTTTACCTTCATCACCTAATTCTGACTGGCCCGTGGTAGTCCGAATTTCTAAAACAACTATAAAATGGAGGGTTTTGTGTTTTTCTTGCGAATTCAGTGTAGTTCGTAATAATTGTGTTTCTGAGTTTATGTTTATTCTTTAACATTTTGACAAATCGTAATGAATTGTCGACCTGGTTTTCTCTGATTTTGTTAAAAACTAATAAATCTGTTAAAGATCGAAACAGACTCTGAATCAGGGATGGATATTTTTCGCTTTTTTTCGGTTTTTCTCCTAAATCGCGGGAAAATTCCTGCCCGAGTTCTGAGTATCCTAGACAGGTTTATGATTCCTAACGCTTTCTAGCGCCTTTCCTCAGTTTTTGCCGGCCCCGTCACAACGGGCCGGCTATATGTTGGCCCGCTCGTTTTTGTGATTCAAAATTTGCAATGGTTTTGCAATTTTACGCGAAACGCCTAAGATATATTGTTTGTCTCTGGCCAAAGATGTGCTTTTTATTCCGGTTTTTGAATTGATCAATTAATTAGTGAGAAAATCGTGCAAATGTAATGAGCTCTATAGCGGCCTCTATTATTAAATCTGGGGTGGACGAGCGCAAGCTGGCGTCCCTTATCTGTGTAATCTAATCGCTTCTAAGCGCAGCTCCGCCATTGCGGCAAAGCACACGCTCCTGCTAGGTTAGCCTAGCTCCGTGCTCTTGCTGCAAATAGTTGAAAAATGCAGATTTTAAGAATAAGACAAAACCAAAGACAAAAAGCACAATCTAGAACGCCCTTCAATTTCCGGCTACATGGTCTAGCTGGTTTAACATAGTAGTAACCAGATGCCTTAGCAGCCTTCCATATCTAGAGCCAAATGCAACAAGCAGTTTGTCAGCAGCAACGTTGAGCCGTTGCTTGACAGAAAGCCTCTCTTAAGGAGAGCTGCAGTTTCGACGGAGGCACACGACTCTGCTGGGTCCCTTCCTAGCTCCCGTGCTTTCCTGTCGCGTCGACAGCGTCTGTTTGACGTTAAACTGCATTTTTGTCGGCATTGGCACACTTCTTGCCATGTTTTCCCAGCTCCGTGCTTTTGTTGACACACCTGAGCCAGCTAGTGCAGCGGCACACGAATCTGCTGGGTAGTTCCTAGCTCCGTGCCTGTCTGCCGCGTCGATAGCGTCTGTTCGACGTGTAGCTGCGTTCGGTGTAGTCGGCCTCGGCTCAAGCACACGATCTTGCTGGGATAACTGGCTCCGTGCCTTTTGCCGGTCGAAATTCATGATTTGCTTGACTCATAATGCTACTCTCTGACCATGATTTGACTCGAAAGCAGCAGCAAACGCTGGTTCAGAAAATGATTTGACTCAAAAGCAGCAGAAAACGCTGGTTCAGTGCTTGATTTGACTCAAAAGCCGCAGAAAACGATGTTTACTTGCTGGTTCAGACAATGATTTGACTAAAAAATCGGCAGAAAACTCTAGACTCTAGTTCAGAGCTGTTTCAGAGCTTGATTTGTTTGACTCGAAAGCAGCAGAAAACGCTGGTTCAGAGCTTGATTTGACTCAAAAGCTGAAAAGCAGCAGAAAACGCTGGTTCAGACCGTGATTTGACTGAAAAGCTGGAGAAAACGCTGGTTCAGAGCTGGATTTGACTCAAAAGCTGCAGAAAACGATGTTTACTCGCTGTTTCAGACAATGATTTGACTAAAAAATCTGCAGAAAACTCTAGTTCAGAGCTGGTCCAGAGCTTGATTTGTTTGACTCAAAAGCAGCAGAAAATGCTGGTTCAGACAGTGATTTGACTGAAAAGCTGCAGAAAACGCTGGTTCAGAGCTTGATTTGACTCAAAAGCTGCAGAAAACGCTGGTTCAGACCGTGATTTGACTGAAAAGCAGCAGAAAACGCTGGTTCAGACCGTGATTTGACTGAAAAGCTGCAGAAAACGCTAGTTCAGAGCTTGATTTGACTTAAAAGCAGCAGAAAACGCTTGTTCAGACCGTGATTTGACTGAAAAGCTGCAGAAAACGCTGGTTCATACCATGATAATGACTCAAAAACTGCAGAAAACGCTGGTTCATACCATGATTTGACTCTAAACTGCAGAAAACGCTGGTTGATACCATGACTTGACTCAAAACTGCAGAAAACGCTGGTTCATACTATGACTTGACTCAAAACTGCAGAAAACGCTGGTTCATACAATGATTTGACCCAAAACTGCAGAAAACGCTGGTTCATACCATCATTTGACTCAAAATCTGCAGAAAAGGCTGGTTCATATGATTTGACTCAAAACTGCAGAAAACAGTGGTTCAGACCGCGATTTGACTGAAAAGCAGCAGAAAACGCTGCTTCAGACCGTGATTTGACTGAAAAGCTGCAGAAAACGCTAGTTCAGAGCTTGATTTGACTTAAAAGCAGCAGAAAACGCTGGTTCAGACCGTGATTTGACCGACAAGCAGCAGAAAACGCTGGTTCAGAGCTTGATTTGACTCAAAAGCTGCAGAAAACGCTGGTTCAGACCGTGATTTGACTGAAAAGCAGCAGAAAACGCTGGTTCAGACCGTGATTTGACTGAAAAGCTGCAGAAAACGCTAGTTCAGAGCTTGATTTGACTTAAAAGCAGCAGAAAACGCTGGTTCAGTGCTTGATTTGACTCAAAAGCCGCAGAAAACGATGTTTACTTGCTGGTTCAGACAATGATTTGACTAAAAAATCGGCAGAAAACTCTAGTTCAGAGCTGTTTCAGAGCTTGATTTGTTTGACTCGAAAGCAGCAGAAAACGCTGGTTCAGAGCTTGATTTGACTCAAAAGCTGAAAAGCAGCAGAAAACGCTTGTTCAGACCGTGATTTGACTGAAAAGCTGGAGAAAACGCTGGTTCAGAGCTGGATTTGACTCAAAAGCTGCAGAAAACGATGTTTACTCGCTGTTTCAGACAATGATTTGACTAAAAAATCTACAGAAAACTCTAGTTCAGAGCTGGTCCAGAGCTTGATTTGTTTGACTCAAAAGCAGCAGAAAATGCTGGTTCAGACAGTGATTTGACTGAAAAGCTGCAGAAAACGCTAGTTCAGAGCTTGATTTGACTTAAGACGCAATTTCTGAGAGGATTTAACCTTTGATAAGGGAGCCTCCCCAAATCGGGTCAGGGTCACATCACCGATTTGCGTCATTTTTATATATGTGAGAGTGTATGACGAAAAAATAAGAACCCCAAAGTATGAGCTCCGGTGGACCCCCCAGAGCGCCAGGACCCCCTTCCAAAGTAGGGGTGGTCGGGCTGAAAAAAAGAAAAAAGTACCCTAACTTCAAAACATGATTTTAAGCTCGTGCTTGCTCGTAGGATGAACGTTGGCACACAAACAGATGCGGGCAGACTCGGACATTCCGAAAATGGTATCTAAAGTGCGGTTGGATGCTCCGTACCGGAGTTATAGGCTAAAAACGCGGTTTTACACCAATTTTGTGCCACACCGACAAACACGTTTGACCAAATTTTCATACATTAGGATCCTAGGCCAGGTCCAGTTTTTATATATAATATAGCCTAGTAAATTCCCTACATGCATGCAAAATATAGCCGAAATCGACTCATACCGTTAGGTCAAAATTCGCCCTCAAAATCAAAATCGAAATTTTTTTTGTGCTGAATTGGAACAAAAATTGTTGCACAAGGCAAACTTTAGGCGTAGATTACAAATATCCCACTAGTTTTTTCGAAATTTTTCTTTGGAAGCCTAATTTGGCCAACATTAACTGTCCAAATTGCCTGTGAAACACCCAATTAATGGATTACTTGTGGACCACCACTACCACCACCATCACCATCATCGTAGTGGTAGTGGTAGTGGTAGTGGGTGGTAGTTCTAGTGGTAGTGGGTGGTAGTGGTAGTGGATAGCCCCCCTGCACATTGGATCGGTAGTGGTAGTGGTAGTGGGTGGTAGTTCTAGTGGTAGTGGGTGGTAGTGGTAGTGGTAGTGGTAGTGGGTGGTAGTGGTAGTGGTAGTGGTAGTGGTAGTGGTAGTGGTAGTGGGTGGTAGTTCTAGTGGTAGTGGTAGTGGGTGGCAGTTCTAGTGGTAGTGGTAGTGGTAGTGGTAGTGGTAGTGGTAGTGGTAGTGGGTGGTAGTTCTAGTGGTAGTGGTAGTGGCAGTGGTAGTGGTAGTGGTAGTGGTAGTGGTAGTGGTAGTGGTAGTGGGTGGTAGTTCTAGTGGTAGTGGGTGGTAGTTCTAGTGGTAGTGGGTGGTAGTGGTAGTGGTAGTGGTAGTGGTAGTGGTAGTTTTAGTGGTAGTGGGTGGTAGTGCTTTTGTTAGTGTGTGTGGCAGTGGTAGTGGTAGTGGTAGTGGTAGTGGTAGTGGTAGTGGGTGGTAGTTCTAGTGGTAGTGGTAGTGGTAGTGGTAGTGGGTGGTAGTTCTAGTGGTAGTGGTAGTGGTAGTGGTAGTGGTAGTGGTAGTGGTAGTGGGTGGTAGTGGTAGTGGTAGTGGTAGTGGGTGGTAGTGGTAGTGGTAGTGGGTGTTAGTTCTAGTGGTAGTGGGTGGTAGTGTTAGTGGTAGTGGGTGGTAGTGGTAGTGGGAGGTAGGGTTAGTGGTATTGGGTGGTAGTGGTAGTGGTAGTGGTGTGGTAGTGGTAGTGGTAGTTCTAGTGGTAGTTCTAGTGGTAGTGGTAGTGGTAGTGGCAGTGGTAGTGGTAGTGGTAGTGGGTGGTAGTTCTAGCGGTAGTGGGTGGTAGTGGTAGTGGTAGTGGGTGGTAGTGGTAGTGGTAGTTCTAGTGGCAGTGGGTGGTAGTGGTAGTGGTAGTTCTAGTGGTAGTGGGTGTTAGTGGTAGTGGTAGTGGTAGTGGTAGTGGTAGTGGTAGTGGTAGTGGTAGTGGTAGTGGTAGTGGTAGTGGTAGTGGTAGTGGTAGTGGTAGTGGTAGTGGTAGTGGTAGTGGTAGTGGTAGTGGTAGTGGTAGTGGTAGTGGTAGTGGTAGTGGGTGGTAGTTCTAGTGGTAGTGGGTGGTAGTTCTAGTGGTAGTGGGTGGTAGTTCTAGTGGTAGTGGTAGTGGCAGTGGTAGTTTTAGTGGTAGTGGGTGGTAGTGGTAGTGGTAGTGGCAGTGGTAGTGGTAGTGGGTGGTAGTGGTAGTGGTAGTGGGTGGTAGTTCTAGTGGTAGTGGGTGGTAGTTCTAGTGGTAGTGGTAGTGGTAGTGGGTGGTAGTTCAAGTGGTAGTGGTAGTGGCAGTGGTAGTGGTAGTGGTAGTTCTAGTGGTAGTGGTAGTGGTAGTGGTAGTGGTAGTGGTAGTGGTAGTGGTAGTGGTAGTGGTAGTGGTAGTGGTAGTGGTAGTGGTAGTGGTAGTGGTAGTGGTAGTGGTAGTGGTAGTGGTAGTGGTAGTGGTAGTGGTAGTGGTTCACAAGTAATCCATTAATTGGGTGTTTCACAGGCAAGTTGGACAGTTAATATTGGCCAAATTAGGCTTCCAAAGAAAAATTTCGAAAAAACTAGTGCGATATTTGTAATCTACGCCTAAAGTTTGCCTTGTGCAACAATTTTTGTTCCAATTCAGCACAAAAAAAATTTCGATTTTGACTTTGAGGGCGAATTTCGACCTAACGGTATGAGTCGATTTCGGCTATATTTTGCATGCATGTAGGGAATTTACTAGGCTATATTATATATAAAAACTGGACCTGGCCTAGGTTCCTAATGTATGAAAATTTGGTCAAACGTGTTTGTCAGTGTGGCACAAAATTGGTGTAAAACCGCGTTTTTAGCCTATAACTCCGGTACGGAGCATCCAACCGCACTTTAGATACCATTTTCGGAATGTCCGAGTCTGCCCGCATCTGTTTGTGTGCCAACTTTCATCCTACGAGCAAGCACGAGCTTAAAATCATGTTTTGAAGTTAGGGTACTTTTTTCTTTTTTTCAGCCCGACCACCCCTACTTTGGAAGGGGTTCCTGGCGCTCTGGGGGGTCCACCGGAGCTCATACTTTGGGGTTCTTATTTTTTCGTCATATACTCTCACATATATAAAAATGACGCAAATCGGTGATGTGACCCTGACCCGATTTGGGGAGGCACTTCCAATTCTCTCAGAAATTGCCTCTTAAGTAAATTATTTTTGGTAAGTATAATTTGCAAATTATAATTGTAATTAACTTTACCTGTTTTTGTAGAAATTTAATTTAATTATAATTTACTTACCAAATAATTTATTTGTATTAGTAAATTTCTAAAAAAATATAATTAAAATTATAATTATAATTTACTTAGCAACAGTTGGGTTATACCATCATGCTGGCTGTTATCACTATGAAGAACATACTACAAAATTTTACTCTACGAACTCTACGATTTCCCACTTGGACATGGCTGTATATTTTCACTGAATCTACAGACATGTGGTGCAGCTGTCATTGGCAATCAAGATCACTAACGATTAGACAATGTCACAGCTTTCATAGGATTATTTAACGGCAATAGGAATATTTCACGGCACTCGGCCGGTTAAAAAATCCTATATAGGATTTTTTAACGATAGGATTATTTAACGGAACACCGGCCACAACCGGTTAGCCGGTTGTAAATCATCTTTGACAGCAAATGAACACCTCACCCGTGTTTACAGTCTTGTTTTATCTCTCAGTTTACTGAGCGCGTGTAAAGATGCCGAAAACTAAGCGCGGTAGAGAGAAGTATCGAATCTGGTATCGCTGAACGCACGCGGACAACTCCCGAGCACCGCCAGTTTGAAAAGGACTGTGCAACGTCAACGTGTAGTTGCTTCTGGAGCGCCACCAAATCCGACCAATCTCACGCAACTAATTATTCCCGGTCGGTACACAGAATACCAGATCGAGCCTGATAAAGGTAAAGCATTTAACTTAATCTACAATGTATTTTAAACACTGCTTTTTCAGTGGAACGGTTCTTGCTCTGGGACCTCCTGTCCCTCTGAAGATCGCATCTTGATGTTTGTAACTCCACGAAATCTGGAGCTTTTGGCACAGTTGGAACAGTGGGCTGCAGACGGCACTTTCGACTTGTCTCCACCTCTGTTTGCGCAGCTCTATACCATTCATGGAAAGGATTACCTATCAATTGGTCGCGATCGATTGGTCGCCGTTCGATTGGTCGCGATCGATTGGTCGCCACTTCAATTGGTCGCGAACTTAATTGGTCGCCAGTTTATCTGGTCGCCGGTTTGATTGGTCGCCGTTTGATTGGTCGCCTATTTAACTGGTCGCCATTCGATTGGTCGCTGCTTTATGTACCAGTTGGTATGAGTTGCGCGATGCACGTAGACGTTTACCTGTAAGACAATTGCGCTCCTAATAATTTTTGGTGTCATTTTCACGTGTCTGACAGTCTCCTTTCAAACGATCACGTTTCTTCGTTTCTTAAGCTAGGATCCCGAATCGCATATGGTTTTGTAGCTGTTCTAATCGCCTTTTATATTCCGGTACCCCAGTAGCTGGTTAGCGAGATATGGGACTGTGAATGACGTCATCGGTTACGGGTAGCGGGGTTGCCAAAGCCAAACAACCGATGTCAAGTTTCACAAGAATTGTGATAAATTAGTTGATTTTCTTAAAAATAACGAAAAAATCTTCTAAAAACAAACAGTTTCTAAATACGGGAAAATAACTAGATGAATCTAAGAACTATTGTCCCAAAACTTGTTCATTTGAATGGAGGCATTTTTGCAAATTTGGGGGTTGAAAAAAGAGACGTCATTTCTTCGCTTTTAGAGGGGGTTTGGAAAATGATGACAACCAATGACAATGAAAAACGACAAAAATCGATGACGTCATTTTTGTACAGCCCTATTCACTGAAAACTACGAAATTTCCGCAAAATGCCACAAATTCACGCGCAGCAGCACGCGCTCGCACGCAGTTGAAGTGACTGGCGACGACCTCACAGGAAGCCACTTCCACATAATTTGAGTGACCTGCTGCACTTATCTTGTCTTGCGTGTGAAGAAAAAGCGTTGACGCTTGAAACTCCAAGTTCGGTAATAAAAATCGAACAGTTTTATGCGCTAATTCCACCAAATAAATTGCGAAGAAAAAGCCTACGCAAAAACAGGCCTCTTCTCTAAAACTACAAATGAGTGCTGGCTATTAGATTTTGAAATGTTCTTAGGTTGGTGTATTGGTGCACCCATTTCTGTTGGAAGTTTTAAGAGTCGTTCTCTGGTCACATCGAGTTTCAGTATTCAGACCCAAAATTGAAACTTTGAGCTAGAGAGCTGTAAGTTGGCACACTAATACATACTTATGAGTTATCTTTCAGCTGCAAAGGATTAGTGGATCTGACGCTGCTGTCCTGAGATATAGCCTTCCGAAAATCGGTCCGCCTAACTATGGGACCAAAATTTCAAACTCGAATTGCTCGCTTCATACTCGGAATTTAGACCTAAAAATTGGGGGTTTTAGAGTACTTTTAGACTGCTTTAAGAAACTGTTGTCAAATTTTCGTTTTCAGAAAAAAAATTTTTTTTCGCCCCCTTTGCGCCCCACCAATTACCTACCGTTTGGTGTGAAGCATTGTTTGCCCAGACCCGTGGAGCGTGAGAAAATTGAGGTCAAACATGTCCCGGTCGCAAAATTTTCGCACTTTTCTTAGGTCAAATATTTCCAAGTCTTGGTTTTCCACCTACTAGTACGAATTGGGTCTTAAAAATTGTGTGTTTTAGAGTACTTTTAGACTGCGTTAACAAACGTTTGTGAAATTTTCGTTTTCAGAAAAAAAAATTTTGGGGTTTGGGGGGTTCCAGACGAGCTGGGGGCGCAAAAGCGGGCGAAAAAAATTTTCTTTCTGAAAACGAAAATTTGACAAAAGTTTCTTAAAGCAGTCTAAAAGTACTCTAAAACCCCCAATTTTTAAGTCCCAATTCCTACTAGTAGGTGGAAAACCAAGACTTGGAAATATTTGACCTAAGAAAAGTGCGAAAATTTTGCGACCGGGACATGTTTGACCTCGATTTTCTCACGCTCCACGGGTCTGGGCAAACAATGCTTCACACCAAACGGTAGGTAATTGGTAGCGCAACATTTTTCTGAAATAAAAAAACTGGGTTGGGGGGTTCCAGACGAGCTAGGGGGGGCGCAAAGGGGGCGAAAAAAAATTTTTTTTTCTGAAAACGAAAATTTGACAAAAGTTTCTTAAAGCAGTCTAAAAGTACTCTAAAACCCCCAATTTTTAAGTCCCAATTCCTACTAGTAGGTGGAAAACCAAGACTTGGAAATATTTGACCTGAGAAAAGTGCGAAAATTTTGCGACCGGGGCATGTTTGACCTCAGTTTTCTCACGCTCCACGGGTCTGAGCAAACAATGCTTCACACCAAACGGTAGGTAATTGATAGCGCAACATTTTTCTGAAATAAAAAAAACTGGGTTGGGGGGTTCCAGACGAGCTAGGGGGGCGCAAAGGGGGCGAAAAAAAATTTTTTTTCTGAAAACGAAAATTTGACAAAAGTTTCTTAAAGCAGTCTAAAAGTACTCTAAACCCCCCAATTTTTAGATCCGAATTCCGAGTACGAAGCGAGAAATTGGAGTTTGAAGTTTTGGTCCCATAGTTAAGCGGACCGATTTTCGGAAGGCTATATCTCAGGACAGGAGCGTCAGATCCACTAATCCTTTGCAGCTGAAAGATAACTCATTAGTATGTATTAGTGTGCCAACTCGCAGCTCTCTAGCTCAAAATTTCAATTTTGGGTCTGAATAGGGCAAAGGGGCAAAACGCGATCTGACCAGAGAACGACTCTTAAGGTTACAAAGAAAATGGCGACCAGTCGAACGACGACCAATCAAATAGGCGACCAATCAAACGGCGACCAATTAAGCCGGCGACCAGTTGAACTGGCGACCAATTAAGCCCGCGACCAATTCAAATGGCGACCAATCAATCGCGACCAATCAAACGGCGACCAATCGATGGCGACCAATTGAACGTAAACCATGGAAAGTGCTTTGGTGCCGTGCACCCTCTTGTCTACTGCCTTCTACCCAGCAAAACGGAAGACATCTACCAGCGGATGCTGGTCAGATCCCTGCCTCTATCATGACAGATTTCGAGCTGTCTGCGCCTTCAACACGCAGTTTCCGGCCAGTCAACAGACCGGTTGTTTCTTAGAACGAACAATCATGTGGAGGGGTGGCATCGAGGAGTCCAGAAGATTCTGCAGGTTGTCATCCCTACCGTCTGGAAGTCAATAGATGCTCTCCGCAACCTCCAACAATCAACTGGCATGTACATCGCAAAGCTCACTGCTGGTCATGCCCCTCCCAAACCCCGCGTATGCTATGAGCGCATCAACAAGCGTTTGTCTCTGATTGTCCTCGATTATCGCAACCGCCGCCTGCACGACTATTTGGGGGGGATCGCTCATAACTTTTCGCTGTGATACAGTATACAATACAATGTCTTGTATGAATATGGTTATTCGGCTGTAGATAGCAGCTGGAATGTTGTTATAGCGTACTGTACAAAACAGATAAAACCTTTTTATTCATACGAGGAAAAGTCGCGTGAGGAATAGTCGCGCGAGGAAAAGCCGCAGCTAGGAAAAGTCGCGCAAGGAAAAGTCGGCGAGGAACTGTCGCGCGAGGAACTGTCCACGAGGAAAAGACGTGATACCTAATAACCAAGATGCAGGATCAACTGAAGCAACAGTTTGGTCAGGCGTGGAAAGACAACTATGTTCAGCTGGTTTCAACTGATGAGGATGCTCCAAAAGAAACGGAAGCAAAGTGGGCTGAACTGATGGCCATTTGAAACACTTTGAGTTTTGGAGTCAGCTGTACCCCTACCTACTTACTTGTACTCTTACATGTTCCAAAAAGGAATAAACGATGAAAAACTGTTCAATCATCTACTGTTCTGCATTAGAGAATACCACCCAGTAGAATAACTTTCAGTAGTGTACCCAGGCAGGGTGTGTGGGATCCAAAGAAGAAATCAGTCAAAAATCAGATAAACAAGTGAATTAACTACTAAAACTGTCAATTTTACGCTCAATGCCATATTAACGCGTTTTTGAATGCCAATTTTCCAATTTCCTCTCATCATGGTTGGGCAGCTGTCCAACCAGTCTCTTCAAAATTTTAGAATGGGTGGTACTAATACCATTGTAGAAATTGACGAGTCTGTTTTTTACAAGACAAAGTACCAAGTTGGCAGACTTAGAGAACACAAATGGGTTTTTGGCATGGTGCAAAGAGGAACAAACAATTTGATGCTGATCCTGTTGAGCACAGAGATGCTGCTACATTGATTCCTCTCATCGAGCAATACATTGAGCCTGGTATTTGTTATAAGACCTGTTCAACCTACTTTTTTCTATTACCTAGATACATTAATTGTGTCAGATGGATGGGCTGCCTATGGAGGTATCAATAACTTAAAGCACAATTTCAATGGGGTCATCGAACAAAAATATCAACATTTATGGGTTAACAATCGGTCTATTAAACATTTTACCTTTGTCACATTTTACTGTTAACAGATTAACTTTTATAGTGTGAATTTCGTAGATCCAAGTGATGCAAGGGTGCCCATACAGTCTATGGACGCAACCTGGAAAGCTGTAAAACAAAGCCTTTGCATGGGACATCTAATGAGTTATTTGCTTCATACCTATACAATTATATGTTTGTAGAACACATAACAATGATACAATTTTTCAGGAAATGATGTACTGGATCTGAGAATACTACTCAGTAGCTTGACATTTACTTAAATAATAAAATTCTTGAAGTGTAAATGTCAAATTCATTAAAACGCTCTCAGAACAATGTGCAAGTCAGAAATTTCAGAGACAGACAGGCAGCCATTTGCTCCTCTAAAGTACAATAGAGTGCGATTACTCCCCTAAACTACAATAGAGTGCGATTACTCCCCTAAAGTACAATAGAGTGCGATTACTCCCCTACAGTATGTTACGCCCGCACGGTGGATCTAATCTCGAGGAGGCAACCAACCACGCCGAAGCCCAGCTTTATCGCAGACTGCCACACGCCAATCGCATACAGCACACAGCAACTTAATCAGCCCAAGCCATCCGTCAAAATACTAACATTTTCCAGACCGGTTGAAACATTCACAACATCACACTTAACCTTTTCCTCAACACACTCGCAACACATGACTTTCACAACCACGCACTCAACATCCTTCCCCTACAAAGCATGCGTCCCCGCATGACCTAGCCTACCAGCTACTAACACAAAATCTGGACTAAAAGCTTAAACTAGTACAAGGTACAGTACAATGAATAACATAAAGAATATATAGAAAACAATCTACTGTAACTATACAATGCACAGATTAAACTGACTACCAATAATTGACTAAATAAACGAAATAAATGACTGGAAGCTATCACCTAAGAATATATTGAAATCTATGACAATAGTGTGACATGAATACAGTGGATACCATGAGATAATATGACAAGTACAGATAAGAAAAATAAATAGGATCATCTAACTTTCTTGATCGCCATTGTCGCCATCTTCCGGTTGCGAATCCCGATGGAAGCCATCATCACTGTGCGTTCCGACATCCCCTCTTTGTTGAGAAAGCGCTCTGTGCTCCAAGTCCCTGACTGACGGTAGCTGAATGGCCTGGGGTTGCTGTGAGTATGGTGGTGGTAGCATGGCTTGTTGTTCGAGAGCCCGAATTCTCTGCCGCAGTGCCCGATATCGATCTGAGTTGTGACCGATCCGATTGTCGAACTCATTGTTCACAGCAACTTGGTCCTCCGTGTCGTTCCGATCACGATGTTGCTCGAGATGGAAAAGTTGGTCGACTCTGAGTCGCAGGCCAGCAAGATCACGAGTGACCTGATCCATCTGGGTTTGCAGACCACCCACTGAGGCATTCAACTGCCTCACTTTCCGTTGTTGTCTTTTCACTCTACCATGCAAATAACATGCTGGCTGCAGAACCGTGATTTGCTCATCACGCAAAAACAAAATCAGAACAACCATGACCAGCACGAAACTTAGCAGCCACACACTGTAGTGTTGCCATAGCCAAGTAAGAGCCAAGACAACTGCTTGTACCAGACCTGTCGGAGAATCAGACGACTCATTGGCCGACACGATTGGCAATGAAAGGAAGCAGCCAATCAATCCCAAGGTCACCGAAGTCGTGGGTACAACCAAAGCACCACTTGCAGTTGCTCTAGATCGAAGGTTATACCGTGTTTGATTTTGGTTTGGCATTTGACAAGTGTCATCTGCCTTTGCTTGGTGTAATTCCTGTTTACTGTTCGATGTGGAAGCAGCTTTAGGGTCAGTGCGCACTTGTTTCGGCGGATTGGACCCAGTGTCATCTCCTGTCTCTGGCAATGCTAATGGCCATGTAGGCGAGATTGGGTTGTACACAGGGGTAAGCCGGTTCAAATGGACCCATTTGGTAGGCTGTCTTGGGTCACTGATCAATCGAATTTCGGCATTGGGAAACCTCAAAGCCATTATTCGCCAGGGGCCAGTCCAGTACTTTGCAAATTTTGGTGACTGTCCTCGCTGTACCGCAGGTGTGTACAGCCACACT